>JAODJW010000097.1:264939-275079 GCA_026777045.1 Hyperopisus bebe
GGAGCAGAGACACCCTCAGCTAGAGGACATCTTCACCCTGGCCCAGAATATCAAGAACAAAACTTCCAACCTGGATACCTCGTTTTGCAATCCGAGTCCAATGTCAATATTAGATTGCGCAAACGGGGAGAAAGGATCAGCCACAGCAACGAATCAGTGAGTCGTTAAGTACATCACCATTTCAGCCTTTGGGAAACTAAATATATTGTTCAAAGTACAAGAATACAAGACCAGCTAAATGGATTAACCTGCTCGATGAGTTTCCTGTAAAATGCTGGCGCCCCCCTCATCTCTGCTCCGGGGTGCCAGTGAGATACCCAACACTGCCTTGTCTTAATTGGCTCATTTAGTAATTATCATCATCAATTAGGAATTATAATTAGCACTGTGGCATTTACACCTGTGTATTTTATTACAGATTTACCTGCAAGGGGTGGCACCCCATCCTGGGTTATTCCCTGCCTTGTGTCCATAGCCTCCAGGATAGGCTCCAGACCCCCCGCGACCCTGAATAGGACAAGCAGTTTCAGAAAATGGATGGATGGGATAGATATTTACCATAATGATATATTTTAGTTTAGGAATGACTTACGGTTTTATATAAATTGTGAGGTGATCATATACCCTTGGGAACAGGCTCAATGGAATCCACGTGCCCCTGCGGACCAAGGCAGACACTTTGGGATCTTAACACCAAATGCCAAGTCTAATTGCTAATGCTAGCGCTGATTGCTAGGGCTGAATCTGAGCAAAGTGTGCGATGGAAATAAAGAGAGAGGACAGCTGGGGACAGAGAGGGGCTGGGGGGGACGTCACCGTCATTGTGGGGACGGCCATGGGAGCCAGGGGTGTCCATTTGCACGTGTCTGACAGGAACCCGGAGGTATGAAGAGCAGGCAGGTCACACTGACCAGGAGTAGAGAGGCCCTCTCTGGCATGTCTGCCTTCCTCCTGAGGAGAACGAGCCCCAAACGCCTGCTGCTTGCTCAGTACGGCCAGACTAACACCCTCCTCTTCCTCTTTCCCACAAAGACAGAAAGGTCCAGGCTGATTCCTTATTTTGCCACCCATGCTAACAATGGCTAAAATGTTTCTCTCTCTGTCACATTGGTACATATTTTCTTCATTTGGATTCTGCCTGGAGTTAAAGGGTTCTGGGGTACATGTAAGCTACATCAGATGTCTTTCATTCTCTCCAAAGGTGGGCTGGTTCCCCCAGAAAGGCCTCTTTATCTCCAGCTCATCTTGTCATAGCCTCTGGATCTCGTTGCCGCCGTTATTTTCAAAGACACTCGCACGACTTTGAAATCCAGGAATGCCAGGCTGGCTGAGGGCTAGTCGGCACTTTAAAGTGTTTATTTAGCCATTAAAACGGCGAAACAAAATCGATGACGAAAGCGTACGAGGCAGCAAGCGCCGAGATGCTTCCATCCAAACGTGTGAAAATTCACAGACCACCTCTACCTTTCAAAAAAGACTTGCGAAGATGAAGCAGCTTTCCTCAGTGACCCTGTGAGCAATCCTGTGAAATCCTGCTTTGGCTCTACCTGCTTTTAGCCTGGCATATTTCTATAGTGCTCTATGGCATCATTATTATCTTCCATGCAGAGCTGCACTGTAAATAGTATGTTAAATATATTGTTTTAATTAACACAGGCAGTATGCCTATTCACAGGCAGGGGGGGTTTCAGGGTCTTCCTGGGCGTCCGCGGGCCATTTGGCCTCGTCATGCAGAACTGTGCCTCTCACTGTGTGGGGCATGTCGTTGTCCCCCTTGGAGGTGCCCTTTTGATTAAGCTCCTTGCCCCTTTGAATTTTCCAGGCCAAAACCCAATGGGTACCTGTGTAGCTGCTGGCCAAAGCACGGAATGGCCTGGATCACTGCAGATTTCACGCACAGGAAAACAAAGGCACATGTAAGCCCCCACCCCCCCCCCCCAATGTCACGTGTCCCAGATTAAGTGTGTTCGTCATGCTTGCCGTTCTCTGTCTAGCAGTTTATAAGTATCAGTGTTTGTTTTGGTTGGGGGCATTGATGACAGTGACACATCAGGAGTAGACTTAGAGAAGCTTCTAGAGGCTCCTTTCTAACCTTGTACATAACCAATGATGTCTGACTCCAAGCCTCAAAGCATTGTGGGTATATTTGTGTCAAGGCCAAGAAAGAATTTTGCAGCTTTAGTTTGCAAAAGCTGAAAAGGCATTGAAGGGGCAAGTCTCGAAGGAATACTGCTGCATTTAAGGGCCATACCATGGAGGAGTGGCGTGGTGGACTAGCAGTGAATTGTGGAGAAGCATGCAGCAGAGGAGCAGCAAATTGCAGAGGAACGGCTTGGTGGAGGAGCGATACAACAGAGGGGCAGCAAATCGTGGAGGAGCAGCACGGCATTTAAGTAGCGAAACATGGAGGAGTGGCGTGGTAGACTAGCAGTGAATTCTGGAGGAGTGTGCAGCAGAGGAGCAGCAACCGCAGAGGAGCAGCAAATCGTGGAGGAGCAGCGCAGCATTTAAGTGATGAATCGCTGAGGAGTGGTGTGGTGTTTAAAGGCCAAATCACAGGGGAACAACATTGCATTTAAAGGGGGCATTGCAAGGAGTGGCACAGTGTTCAAGTGGCAAATTGTGGAGGGGCGGGGCAGCATCTAAGTGGCAAATTGCGGACGAGTGGCATGGCATTTTAGCAGTGAATCACGGAGCAGCATCACGACATTTTAGCAGCGAATAATGAAGGAGAGTTTACGTGCCGTAGCAGCTTAGTGGCGAGTCATGAGGGGCCCTGCGTTCAGGCCGCACCGCCACGCAATTAGTGCTTCAAACCTGCCCTGTGCCGCTTAAACGCTCCTCCTTCAGACGCCCTGGGGCTCTGCACACGCAGCCCGTCCTAATTAGCGCATCTTCGGTCGTTAGCGGCACTGCCCACGGCCAGCTTGTGTGTGTGTGTGTGTGTGTGTGTGGGGGGGTTCACCGGCAGCGAGCGGACACCGTTCCAAGCCGTCCAGCTTCAAAGCTGAGATGCGGACACGAGGGCAGCGGGAGCGGGCAGCGGGAGCAGCATAGAGGAGGGCCGGGAGGGCGAGCGGAGTTGCGGCAAATTAACTAACAGGTGGCAGCTAGGGGGCTTGGAAGTTGGGATGTGAGGGCGGGTGGCCAGCGGGGGGGGGGACAGACTCCAGCATGTCTTCCAGCCTGTGATCTGTCTCCAAGCTGGCAGGGCCACTATCAACAACCGAGCCTGCAGATGTTGCCGGTTCCCCTCTCCAACATGCCCTCAGCTCTGCCACGTATTCCTGCGCGTGTGTGTCTGTGTGTGTGCGAGCAAGTGAATGTGTGTGTGTGTGCGCGCATGTGTGTGTGTGTGTGTGTGTCTCTATGAGTGTGCATGAGTGAGTGAATGAGTGAGTCCTAATCTTTGTCTTTCTGGTGCTACCCCCTTGTTGTGCTGCTCCATGAGCGTGGGCGCCAGCCCCCACCCCCCCCACCCGCGTGTGCATGCGTTCTCATGCGTCATGTGTCAGTGTGGGGGTGCCTTTCTCCCCGATAGCTGCCCCATGTGTGCAGATCCGCAATGTACGGTCCTCCTCCAGTTCTGCTCCCTTGTCCTTCTCTGGCTACACTCTTCACAGTCCAGGTGGTCTGTCCACTTCCTGCTCCAAACGTTAGATCTCGTCACAAACAAAGGCCCTTGGGCTTCTGGATAAGCTCAGCACATGTACTGACGTGGCACACGTTCCCTCCGCCTGCCATTTGTTAGGTATTCGTTTATTTTCTTCTGTATGCTGCATGGCGGTTTAAATGGCCCGGCCAGTGGCCTTATCGCAGACGCTAAAGTACCCTGACATACTGCTCTTCGGCCAGCGGGAGCCAGACGCAACGTGTCCCCGTGCCGCAATGGTGACGACGGACTCCTGCACCAAACCGAGCCGCTTTGTCACGTTCTCGTGTGTTTCTGCACCTCCTCCAGGATCCTGCACCTGGGTAGAGTGACTCACTATGGCTGAAGGGCCAGGACTGGGGTTGGGGCCAGAGCCCATGAAGACACGTCTCAAGGTGCAAAGTGCAGCTCTGCCTCCTCGCTCTAGCTCCAAGCGGAATGATTTTTGGCAGTTCCGGGGGGCTCGCGTGCCATTTGAAAGCATTATGAAATCTGCCATCTTGACAGTGGGAACTAATCACAACAAGAAGCATCGCGTACCACCTGCTACTCACATTTAGGCAGCTTTAAATATGCCAGCCTAATGGCACCTATTCCCTCGATTAATGTCGCCCAGATCAGAGCGGCGAGTAAATCAAGACTACGACAAAAGGGGCTTGCGTGCACGACGGGCCTGCTGTCGCCGGTTATTCCATAAAAGAGCAAACACGGCGCTGACGAATCGCGGTTTCGCTCCCCTCGCAGCCGCCGAGAGGGCGTCGTTATCTTTTGTTTTGTGCCTCTTTCATCGGCGGAGGAAAAAAAAAAGAGAAAACAACAGCCAGACAAAGAATAAAGGGAGAGTGTGTTTGGATTCTCTAATGAAGGTATGCATCAAAACAAACAGAGTGAAAAAACACAAAACAAATAGGGAAACAAACACAAAACAAAACAGGATGTTTAAGCAAAGGAAAAGCAAAGGCCACATCTGAGGAGGAAGGCTTTACAAAAGCGACACACAGACTTACGTGTGACAATAAAATCAGCCTTTATTGTCTCTGTATCAGTCTGAAGTAGCTCCCACCTGACACAGACCCACTTGCCCGCTCAAAAATCACATTTGTTTTGCTGGATGTAAATGTAGTAACTGGCTTTCAGACACCGCCCCCCCAGCAGCCGTGTAAGACGCCACATTTCCCTAAAACCGGAAAACTGGAGTGCCGGGAATGCCAGCGCCAGCTACCTCCCACCACCTACAGCGCCCTCCCAGATAAGCACTCTCCCTCTCAGGCACCATTCGGCCTGGAAGCTGAACTGCATCTTGGCAGGAGCCTGAAGTACACTCTGGGAGATCGCCCCCTGCTGCCTCATCTGCGTGTGGCCGCACGGCCACACACCAGCCCCGGTTGGGTCTCGCTGACGCCAGCCACAAGTGAGGTGATGCCAGATAGCAGATTAATGAAGAAGTAAGCTGACTTTGTGATTTTCTTCGTTTGCCTGAAGGCCAGAAATTTCCATCAGTCACTACTTACTGCAACATAGCTGTGGTATCTGACAGAAACAAAAAGGTGAAGTCATGTGCTATCCAGCGGCACTTCCTGTCAGGGGGGCGGGACTTCCTCTATGTGTGTTTTATTGGGCTGGGTGCCATCATCCAGATTTCAGTTGTGTTTTTTGGTCATCATCCATCGTCTGTCCATCCATCCATCCATCCATCCATCCATCCACACATTTCTCCAGTATTTTAGTAGATGTAGGATGCTGATGCTTTGGCTATTCCTGCAGTAGGATTAACTTTTTGCACCAGACCATCTTCTACCACCTAGTTTCTGAGGCTGCAGCCTGTCCCAGGAAGCTGAGGCCAGTCCATCACAGGTCTACTGTGGTCTTATGTACTTTAGCTTTTCTACTACATTGGCTTCAAATCCCTCAAATCATCTTGCTTACTGGCTGCTCCTGAGCTTCAGTCATCCCGGTACCTACCTTAGAGCCCGGGGTGGCTTCTAGGACACGCAACCGAGGACTTGTAGATATGCGTCCATCACGCCCTACTTAACAATGGCCATGCATTCGAGCTGATGATCTTCCAGGATCCTTTCCCAGGGGCACTGAGGGGGGTGCCCACCCCCCGCCTCACTGCTCTTGTCATATCTGACTTCCCACCGTACCTCAGGAGCTGGAGTGGGGTGGGCGCCCAGTGTGTCTCACGCCGTCCTCCTGCTAAAAGCTGTCTTCACACCGGCCTTAACCCAATGCCACCTGCCAGCTTACTAAGCAATGCCTTCATTTCTTGGTTGACCAGTTCACCAGCCCCCACGGTGCCCCCCCTGCTTTGACCTTATACCGGTGGCTGGGCAGAGTAACCTTTTTAACCCTCCCCCAAAATTAAATCAATAACACTTTAAACGTGAGATGTCTTAAACAGACCGAATCAAGACATTCCGGAATTAATCCACTGCCTTTCCATCTCTGACTCCAGAACATTCCCTAGCTCGCTGGGGCAAAAAAACTAATCCTGCTGCAGTAATAGCCTCCACAAAATACTGGCATCTGGTTTCCCAGTTGCCTCTGTATATCGCCATCCTGTATCTCAATGGCCAATAAAATATCATCAGTCCATATCCCAGCAGTGCCAGTGAAATTTTGCTGTTGGAATATCAGCATTCTATATGACTGCCTATAACGATTACAATACCGACCTGTGGTGTCACAGTGTTGCCATCGAGATATTCCCATTTTGGGTCTTGCTGCTGATGGGCCTTCTCAGCCGGAATCTACTGGAAAGGAAAGCAACAGCAAAGTGCTTTGTCAGCCTCTGGGGTGATCAGGGTGATATGCGGGGGCATTGCTGAGGGTTTATGGGTGTGAGCACAGAAAGGAGAGGGAGGGCAGGGTGATCGGGGTGATGTGCAGATGCTTAAGGCTGGGAGCACAAAAAGGACTTGGGGAGGCAGGGTGATGTGTGGGTGCTTACATGTGTGAGCAAGGAAAGGACGCTGGGAGGCGGGGTTATTAGGGTGATGTACAGGTACTTACAGGTGTGAGCACAGGAAGAATACATGTAAGGCAGGGTGATTGGTGTGTGGTGCAGGTACTTACGGGTGTGAGCACAGAAAGGATACGAGGAGGCAGGGAGATTGGGGTGATATGCAGGTACTCGTGGGTGGGAGCATGGAAAGGACATGGGGGCCAGGTTGATGTGCAGGTGCAGCAATTCCTTTGTATTCATTCATTGGTGGCTGCAGTTGATAATGATTATTCTGAACAGGTTTCTGTTTTTCAGTAAAGATTCCCATAGGCAGTCCTGCCACTGGGTGACGGCTAAATGGTTTATTCCGGTCTGATCAGGTGCAGTAGGGGAGCACAGCATGGGAAACAGAAAAGTCACTCAGTTATTCCCTAGCCACAGGGGATTGTGGGTAAAGAATGTAACCTGCTGGTGTGTAATTTGTACAGCAGGTTATGATATATAACATTTAACTATAACAAAAATGTTTGGGTGGGGGGTATGTGGGCTCCCCCTAAGGGCCTCAAATGTGCAATGAAACCACGTGATTACCTGAGCTGGGAGCTCAGAAGCTTCTGGAAGCCTGAACAAGGGCATTGTGATGCCCCGTGGCCACCCACCCTCCTGAGAGCCAGCGGTCGGGGCCTATCGCTTTACTGCACACTGAGCGAAGCCATGTAACAGTGATCTGGCTGGGTATGTAAACACGAGGGCACGCGGTCGACAGCTAACAGAGCCGACATAATGAACCTTAAGTACCTGTAATCCCGGGAGAATCTCGTCTCAGATAAGGGGGCCGCTCGTGTTCCCTCTGGCACGCGTCCCCCCCCCCCATCCCAGGTGTAGGGTGTCAGCTGCACTATCGACTCCAGTGAGATATTTGCCTGACGCTTAAGTATCCAGGCCTGGCTGAGTCCCACCCGTTTTACGTTTCCCGTTTTATGTTGTCAAAGCGGCAGTGACTAACCCGGCATGGCCCATTACATGCATGTCAAGAGGAACAGAGACACGTGACCTATCCACAATGTCCATGTTTAATATATATTCTACATATTTAAATATACATTTTAATTGTCTGTCATTCACATAAACATGACACTAAAGGAACAAGGTCTCTGATACAGGCCTCCTGTCAATCCCATAATCTTTGTTTACTGCACAAAGGAATGTGTTTACTATGAGCTGATGTGGTTTTTTACAGAGGCCTGTTAATGGTGCATTTAATTTATGCTCAAGCGATTTTGCTGGGTAACATGGATGGGGTTTGTCTCTGTTTGAAGGGAGGGCATTTGTGAAAAAAAGATAAGAAGCAGGCAAAGGCAGCTGCTTTTTCCCACTCACTTCATCCACTTATTGGTTAACTCAGTGGAAAAAGTAAATTTTCAGGGGATTTTGGGCCCGACTTCTCGCAGTCAAGGTAGATGTGTGCTCTAATCTAACTCCTGTGTCATATCGACCACACCGGGCCGCTGGGGCAGACCGGCCAAGGTGCACCTCGGCTGCAAGAGGTGTTACAAACGCCCCCCCCTGCCCCCCGCCGCTGTCCAGAGAGGACTTTCACGCCTCTTTGAGTGCTCCTCTTTTGCACATTTACCATGGCGTGATGGAACACCATTGGGGTGGGGTGGTGGGGGGGGGTCTCCAGGGGACTTCAGGTTTGGTGGTGAAAAGCGTGGGGTGGGGTGGCTTGTGAGGGCAGGCTGGGGCGGGGCAGGGTGTCTGAGGTTAAAGGCTGATTCAGCTGTAGGCGGGGCGACGATGAGCACCAGGCCGCCCCAGCGGAAAATACAGATCCCGCCCTCCCAGACAAGTCGAAATTCCGGTGTGTAGGAGGACCAGGCCTCAGAAGACAGTCCATCTGAGAAGGAGGGAACTCAGGCGGAGAAAGATGGATGGGGAGAGCAGGAGCACAACCAATATGCCAGGCTTTTCCGGATAGTGCTTCATGTAACATGCCAAGCATACCTGACACTGGCAGCCGCCATCACTCTGTTACCACACTCTCTTCTTCGTGGAGTCTTACAGTGCTGGTCTATCCTCAGATCAAAACTAAACGTATAGCGCAAAAATAACCTGACACCCCCCCCCCCACCACCACCACCATTCCGAAAGTGCCTGTGCAGAAACCGGGGCGGGTCAGAAAAATGGAGGGACGGCAACCCTCATCCTACCTAGAATTCCAGCTTCCAGCATCAGTGAGCAGAATCAGAATCCTGCTTATTAGCTGCTAAGTACAGAAGGTACAAGGAATTCATTTTGGTCAGGTGGTGGCATGAAGTATAGAATTAAACATACCATGCAAACAACAGTACAGTGTGGTAGAAATAGAGAAAAATATGTGCAAAAAATAAATAACATGCCGACATATAAATAAAAGTGAGACAACTAAGCTGTGGGGTATAAACAGCTTTGGGATGTGAGCAAATAACGGTATAAAGTCAGTGAGTGTATAAACTCCGTGCAGCGGATGACGGGTGGAGAAAAGGCACCTTAAGTAAGCAGCTGAAGGAGGCGGAAATGCTATGGATGAGAAATGGCCAACCTGCCTTTAGAGCCCCTGACCGGTCAGGGCCAGCAAAGCAGAACCGCCTTCGCCGAGGCAGACCCCCGCATGGAGAACGCGGCCGGGGGGTGGGGCAGAGAGAAGCGGCCTTGGCAGGGACAGGCGGCAGCGGGCACGCTCGAGAGGAGCCAGTCGCACAGCGCCGCATGTGTGGGTGGTCCCACAGTCCGGACGGGGGGGGGTCAAGCATCCCTGTGCCAGGGGGGGCCGGGGCTCCGGACACCTGTTACCGACAGCCGTACCGAAAGCCCCCCCCCCCCCCCGCCTTAATGCCAACCTCATAAACAGGAAGGGGATTAATGAGGCCAGAGAGGCAGGTCGGCGGTGGTGCCTGGCGCGGCGTTGGCCCTTCAGAAGGGGGGGGTTAAGCACTCATTTTGGTGACAGCATGGAGATGCGCGACACACACTGGGAGCAGATCTGCAGCCTGCTGGAGCACACAGGCCGAGGTCAAAGCGCTTGTGTGATGGGGCAGTGCCAGGGCCAGCTCCTCCTGTGGCACTGCGGCTTGCTGCTGCCGCTGCCCACTGTTATTTTGGGGGCTTTTTGCTGTTTGCTGTGACCGACAAGCATTTCCTCTATAAGCACACAGGCAGCCTTCCACTTGCACTTACATTCAAATATATGCAAATGTACGCAAAATTTACACAAAAGTAAATTTATGCTTTATCCTTAATATACTGTATGTTCCTCAGTACATATAACTAGTATATTTTTGACTTATGTGTTTTTTGCTATAAGGTGTCTTAACGATCTGTATATGGAGAGGTAAAGCTGACTTAGGTCAAATTTGACTTATATAAAGGTTTGTGGTGGCAGGCATTACGTATGTATGTATGTATGTATATCTGTATATAAGCCTGTATATACACTCACCTAAAGGATTATTAGGAACACCATACTAATATGGTGTTTGACCCCCTTTCGCCTTCAGAACTG
>JAODJW010000097.1:286292-301898 GCA_026777045.1 Hyperopisus bebe
CCGATCTGGGAAAGGCAGGATCTCTTACAAACAGCATATGTGTAAATTAACAAATCGCACTCACCGCCACACACAAGTCTATGTTTAATAAATGGAGAGGCTTCATCTGTCCATCCATGTTCTACAGAAGCTTAAATCTGTTTGCATACTGCTCCTGCATCCATTAAATACCAGCAAACACATGAACGTCAGTCAGAATTAAAGGACGCTGACATCGCAGGTTAGGTGGGATGTGACTGAACAATCTGTGCTGTTATGTGCTCACAGGCCATCATGTGTGTGTGATGGGCCTCAGGTGAAAGGCTGGCTGAGGACAACTTGATCCGGAGAATACACAGGTGCAATCCCAGTCCCATAAGCACATAGACAAAGGAGCAGGAGCATCAACGTATCTGAATCCGGGGACATGGGGGGAGGGGCCGGTGTCTTAGGGCCTGATGGACGCGCCACACGCCGCGGTGTGACCGGCACTGGACCGCCCTTTGTTCTTCCGTGGGCTGCCCCGAGAGCGTCCTGGCAGCGCAGAGGGAGGTCTCAGGCTGTTCCGAGACGGGCCTGTCTGTTCCTCGCGCCGTCCCTGCCAGAGATGTCCGCCGAGCAGAAGCTCCGGCCACCCGAATGACGGAACTGGCCCCATTCGGCCGCCTGGGTTCCAGGTGACGTGGCACCAAATGGGAACCGGACTCGTGGTGCAGCCGTCCGCCGAGGGCGAGCTGTCACGGCTGTGAAGGACAGCCTCAGAGGCGTTAAGGACCTTCTCTCCGTGATTACCCAGAATGCACTGCGACGCATCCTTTACCTTATTCACCTTTCTTTTATTTAGCCGGCACTTTTGTCTAAAGTGAGATACAAGGGGCAGTGTGTGGCTCACAGGGCTAAGGGTCACTGACACACTGGGCCCTTCAGCAAGGCCCTTATCCCCCACTCCAGCGGTGCTGCATGCTGCCTCTTCCTGCAACGAGAGGCAACGAGAGAAGGATCACTATTCTATTCATGCTGTCAGGGAGTCGACTTAGCGTAAGTGCAGCTAGGCTGAGCTTCCAGTGAAGGCCCAGTATGAGTGTAAGCCGGATAGGAGCAGGAGCTAAACAACGTCTTCCAAAAAAAAGCAAGAACCATTAAGAGCACTAGGGGGGTGGTGTGGGTCAGGAGAGGTGCTCCTGGACCAAGTGGGTCTTCAGGTATGGCCCTGCTAGGTACCAGGGCCCCTGTCTCACACAGGGAAATGGAGTGTCAGGGCTCCCCCATGTAGCCCCCCAGAGGAGCTGTATTGTTATCACATCTCGGGGGAATCGCTTGAAAGAGGAAAACCATCCCTTCCAAAATAAATACACATGCATACACAATCACACTGTCCCGTCAGTCTCCTTACCCACACCCATCAGCAGGGCTCTGCATAGCCTCAAAAAGCATGGCGGGGGGGGGGGCTCAATAGTGGTACTCAGTGCCAAAAACAGCCCTTTACTCATAAACATGGTTGAAAGTGCACTCTGGCTCCCCCTTTGTGTGGGAGGACTTCCCTGAGGGCTGAAAGCTTCACCTTTATTCCTCAAGGGACCACCTCACTACACTGTCCATTGGGGGGGTAGTTACCCACGAGGGTGCCACGTGTTCTTACTGGGACAAAAGAACTCCCTGTCAGTTTGCGATGTGAAAAACCACAAGGAGCTCTCCAGCTGGGTGTTAAGGAATCTGACAGCAGATGTTTTCTTATTTCTGGTCCTGAAGCAGCCTTTTTGGCCAAAGTTTTGCCCCAGTCTCAGCCCTTAATTATGGCCCCCGTGTTAGTTTAAGAGATACGGATGACGTGTGCCGTGTCATTCCGGACCTGCTGGACACGTCCAATGTTTACAGTAACTTCCTCAAACTGATATATTTATATAAAAAAGAGGAAATACCTCAATTACCCAAACACAGAGCAAACTGGTGTTTTTACCTCCACAGTGCTTAGTCAGAGGAATCTTAAAATACAAAAAAGAAGTAATAGCTCAGATAGCTGCATATAGAGCAAAGCGGATGGATCGTGGTTTTACCTCCACACTGCTGATTCTGAGCATTCTCAAAATACAGAACGACATGAGACCCCTCCGTGCTTCTTTTCTTCGGAGCTAGCTGTTGGTAGAGCCCAGTGCAGGGCCATGACGGGCGGCTGAGGGCTGCTGCACGCCTCTGATTGTAGTGCCACCATGCCATTCTTGTTACTGCTAGTTTCTAGCTGGAGAGGGACATGGGTTCACCCCAGCTGGACTCCAGCACCTGCTGCCCCCCACTCCCCTGGGACCGCGACCCATGACACACGGCGAATGCATGGAATTCTAGGGAACGTTGGAACACTTCTCTCTAATTAAAGGGTTGCTCTGAATAAAATGATCCTAGGTTGTCCCCCCTTCACCGCTGGAAAAATAAGCTCCCCACCCCCCATTTTACCTTTTGTCTGCAGTGCGTCCCGACGGCGGGGGGGGGGGGCTTCTGTTTGATGTGAAATATAACGACCCCCAGCGCCGCCGCAGACGATAATGAAGCACAGATGTGGGCAAATTGCAGGTTGAACAGGAAGCCATGAGATTCAGCCACCGACGGCCACCCACGCCGGGGTGGGGGGGGCGGGGGCACATCCTACGACATGTGGGGCTGTCACCCAGAGCGCCGGGTGTCCACCACAGCAGGCATTGGTGAAGGTTTGGGGGACAGTGTAGATCAGGGTTGGCCAATCTTATGCGCAAAGGGCCGCTGTGTATGCAGGTTTTTGGGATAACCTGTAGGTCAGCTGTTCAAACCCAGGTGTGAGGACTCTTCAGCCGATCAGTCCTCTAATTAGTAATCTAATGAGGGAGTTGCAGCGAAAACCCGCATAAACACCAGTCCTTTGCGGATAAGATTGACCATCCCTGCTGTAGATGCTACACTTTACAGGTCTTTTACGGAAACTGCCAATGTATCAGCTCCAAGAACACGGATAACGTCATTAAACGTGATTTAAATTCATCAGTCCTTCTCTCCCTGTTATAATTGTTCAGTGTGCAGGAACAATTCAGCGATAGGGAATTAGTAAAATTATAGTTAATCGACTATAATTCAGCTTACAACTTTATCACAAACTTTGTAAAAACACCAAAGAAATACAAATACATACAGGTCTGTATTGACAAGGAAAAATAAATAAATCACAAAAAAATCACAATCATGATGTTACCAACAACCCACCAGAAACTGACACAGATATGGAAAGTGATTTGATGTTTATCCCTGTGTTTCTTTAGGAAAGATTTTACAGGTGTGATTTTACATTGATTAATACATCTATTCACAGACTGATATGAAAAACTGAATGGGATATTTGGGGGTTACATACATTGGGTTACATAACAAAGACCAGCTTTAGCCTGAAAAAGTCATTGCCAAGGCAGATCGAGGCTCCGTTAGTGTACGACACGCCGGTAGGTGACAGGGGGACACCAGCCCCAGCTCTCCCCGAGTGATCCAGCCCCCCTCCCAGGTGACGGGTCCCTGAAAGCCTCCGCTCGGGTGCAGAAGCCGTATAAAGCGGCTGAGGGGGCTGGAGAGCAGCGGAGTGACCTGCACCGCAGAGCGCCAAGCGTCCGCCTTTATCAGCAAATGCGCTCTCATTGTTTTCTTCCCCTTTTCACATCTCCGCGCTTTTTCACTTCGCCTTTACCGGGAATTTCGCCCTCAAAATTTACAGCAAGCGGTCGAGGGACGAAAAGCACTTTGTTTGAAGTGCGTCTAATTGCTCAATTAATTACAAGCGCGGAGTAAAAATAAATCCTATTTAAAATTCGATGTTGAAAAGATGGAATTTGCAGATGCGGGCTTTAATATGTACATAAAACATTACATTTAAAATTTTATAACACCGATCTTTTGAATCTCTCAGATGAAACGGCATAGTTTGCCCCCTCTCACTCGACTGCCCTAGATTTCCTCACAGATACAGGTTTAAATCCAGAAAAATACACAAATATATATTTGTATACTTGCATTTAATACTAGTTGTGCTCTTGTTTAAATGATCGGGAAGAAAATCCTAGGTAACCTAACAAAAATAAAGTATTTTTATCCGAATTACTGGTGGTTTTTCAATACAAGAATTTTTTAAAAGCGTTTTAAACGCCTCCATGTTCGAGTCAAAAACACTGTAACTCACAATCTGCACATTTATGTAACACAGAATAACGTACTTACAGTTTTAGTTTAAAAACAGTCTCATGTTTTAAAAAAACACAAAGGAAAAAATATTGTGTCTAAAAAGGTTCACATGTTTACAATCGCTATTGCCTTCAATAATTTAAGACAAACAGCGTATATATATATATATATATATATATATATATATACACACACACACACACACACACACACACACGGTATGATGTATTAATGTGTTAAAATCCTCTGTTAATGCATACATTTCATACATATGACATTTGTACAATAATCGTTTAAAAGCTAAGAAATAATACATACATACATAGATGCTATATGCATATACATTATATTACATTACGTGTGTGTGTGTGTCTGTGTAGGACATGCGCATGTACTGTATACTGTAGATCTGAAGCGTGCTTCTGCATTGAAGCATCTGGTAACATACAGCTGGTGATTCTGCTCCCTTCAAGTCGCTTTAATTGCCTGCAGGCCCCTTTGAGCTTTCCCTCCGTCCTCAGCGTGCACCTCCCCGGCGCTTGCATGCTGCCTGCTGAGCCGGTTACCTGCCATTAAGCAGGGACGAGGTCACCAAACGGTGCCACCTTCAGCCGGACCACCAGGGGGCATCAGCGGCTCCACCCACCCTGTGGTTCAGGTGCCGAGGCCTAAGGACTGGACCAGCCACAGGCCTAAAACCCTTTGCCCTCTGTGCATGTTTTACCAGAAAAAGGGAAGAGGTGAGACAAGCTCACATCCCACTGGGATATTTCTAGACTTCCCTGTAATTGTGGAAAGTGCTAGAAAAATGCAGCAGAATGAGTCGTTTCCTGCCATGCATCTGTTTTGCAGAAGGTGATTGAGGAAGCTGGGCCTCTCTGCTGCTCTTGCACTTGGCACCTGCTACTGACAGAGGTCCACAGACAGAGGGCCGCAGGGGCAGCACTGCAGGGGCCACACCCTGATGCAGCACCTGCTGCACCAGGGTCACTGACATGCAGCTCCAGTGGCACATGTGCATGTCAATGGCCCATGCAAATGCATTAGGAAACTATTACTGACTCACACCACACCAGGAAAATCTGGCACCAGACTGCAGACATAGTGTATGAAGACTGACCTGCATATGCTGATACGAGGAAGTTAATTTATGCCTCATCCATTTGAAATTTCTGATGGAAATGGATGTGGTGGTCTTCAGATAAACATGGATGTGCTGCCACCAATCAGCTTAATTTCAACTGCTGATATATGTGAACTCACACTACAGTTAAAATTCCTTGGCGGTTATTCTTTGAAATGGCAGATGACTAGCGGGACCCACCGGATCGGGCCGGAGCCGGGAGTGTCTCAGCGAGACCGTCAGAGCGGCGCTCTCCAGAACTTGGCCACGGCCTGGTGGCTGGAATCTGGCCTCATTATCCATGCTCAAAATTTGCATTTCGTAGAGGGACTTGCGATTGGATCTGACAGAGGCATGAGCTCCCTGTCATTCCAACCTGTCACTTTTATCCCATCGCTAAATGACACATGAAGCTTTGCGGGAGAGTGTTCTGGAAGGAGCGAGCATTGCACTTTGATGCAGAGAAACTGAAAGATTTTTTTTTGGCCCCTTCTCTTTGCTGAAAACTTTGCATTGTGTTAATGAAGTTGGACCATAACCCAAAGTTTTATTCTCTCCAAAAAAAGAACTCTGGGCATTTTAAATGAAGCTGTACTCTGCTTTATCCATGTACAATGATCCATGCTGCTATACACTACACAGTCACTATTTCCAGAAGTACACTTTAACTTTTTGCTCTCTCTATACAGGACATTTGGTCATGGTCACAGCAGAGGGACAGCTGTAGAGTTTTTGGGCTCTGGACCTGTCCCTGAACCGGTTCTGACGACACCCCGATTACGGAATTATGGCAGGCAGATCCCAGCACCACGAGGGCAGGCTACAAAGGCCGAGAAATGGTGGGGGGGATACGGGCCATGTTTGGGTCTATAATCCCGATCCCCCAGACGGATGCGAGCCGGCGCCGTGTGTGTGCTGGATCACGGCCCGGCCCGGGTTTCCCTCCTCATTAGAGGTCGTGGATTAAACCTGCAACTGCTCTAATGCAGCTTTTTATTTTTTAATATTCTTACCAGAATTGTTTTGCTTGCACAAAAGGCGAGTCTTTGTAGTGACAGTGAACAGAGTCGTGCCTCGTGTGACGGATTCTCCATTAAGCTGCTACGTTGGGAATTTGCTGCTTAAAATGCTTCAGAAAACAAACTTTGAAAAGGTCACCGGCGTGGCTGGATTTGGCCACGGGACAAGACAGGCAGTGCTCAGAGTGAGTGTCCTTCATCCCCGCCGCCGCTGCCGTGTCATTATCACTGAGACCATGAGCCATCAAAGCTCTTCTCCTGAGTGATGTGCAACTCCAAATACTTACACAACAAGCACAATTTGGAAACTTTGCTGAAGTAAGAAGTGAACTGTTTTAGCAAAAAAGTACCATTAAAAAAATAAATAAAAACTGACCATGATGTTATGACAGTCGCCCCCAGGCACAGAAGAGATCAGAGGACATGAGCCATTTCTTAGTCCTGGAAATATTTTCAAGGTTTCTGCAGATGGCAGTGATGGTGACAATGTCCAGCACATACCATTCAAAACGCAAGGTCACTCTCACTGAGCTGTACCTAGGGTGAGCTGTACCCGGGGTGAGCTGTGTCTGGGGTGAGCTGTGTGCTGTGTGCCCAGTGTGAGATGTGCCTGGGGTGAACTGTGTGCTGTGTGCCCAGTGTGAGATGTCCCTGGTGTGAGCTGTGTCCTATATGCCTGGTGTGAACAGTGTGTATTCATACATATCTCTCAGCCACTGCTGTAACCATCACCCTCAAAATCCTGTGCTTTGCAGCCCCATCTGCCTGATAAAGCTCTTTGTATTTTATTTACTCTCCCCTTGCTTCTCATAACTTGACTCTTTTCCACATTTTAAAGACAAATAGCTAGAAAAGTATAAATTAGCCGTCTCCGACGTGACGTGGTCGAGAGCTTTAACCTTTCAGGGTCCTGCTTAGCACAGATGTAGCAAGGCCCAACCACGGCAGCAAACGTGATTTATGATGAGGGTCTTTAATTCCCATTTTTAAATAGGTAAGACGGCAATCTGCATACGTCCAAATGCCCCTGCAGACACCTTTCCCCCCCGTCCGGGGTCCCATGTTTAATATTCAGGGATGATGTTTGTCCACATGCATTTCGCTCCATGTCACCTCAGATTAAATTATTACGGCTCTGTGCTCCTCGCAGGGCGAAGCCCGCGGCCCTTATTTACTGGAATCAATGAAACCGTAATGAAAATCCATTTTTCATGTGATCAGCCCCTGCTGCCTTTTATTTAGTTAGCTCTGTCTAAGCAAGCAATTCATTTTGCACAAATGGCACCCCGAGAAAGGGCGGCGGCCGGCGTGGAAGGGGTTAACGGGGAACAAAGCGCGTGAACTCCACTCGGACTTATTTGGGAGACTCCCGGAGAGCAAATGCAGTCCGTCAGGCAGCCTGTTATGTGCCGGAAAGCTCCTCGCCGCTGATACATAATGTTAGAAAGCAGCAGCGTCAGATTGATTCCAGTTCCCTCACAGTTTGACCCGTTCATGCCTTATTATTCTCTGCTGTTATCAACCTTCTGTTCCTGCTTTTATTTTCCCTGATCATTTATTATTATTATTATTATTATTATTATTAGTAGTAGTAGTAGTAGTAGTAGTAGTAGTAGTAGTAGTGGTAGTAGTAGTAGTAGTAGTAGCAGTAGTATTAAGTACAGTATGCACTGAAATCCGGGCACTGTATGGCTCTTTAAAAAGATTATTAAACACAATAACATATTCAATTATCAATGCAAACAAAGTGATTGCCCTAAAGTTGCCCTAAAGTTGCCCTAAAGTTTAATATCACCTTTCTGCAACACCTGTCATACAATAACTAAGAGCAGGGGAGTACAGCGTGAGTGTGTCGTGCGTCAGCAGACGTGTTGCATGTCACTGTGTCATCAT
The DNA here is from genome assembly GCA_026777045.1 of Hyperopisus bebe. Taxonomy (NCBI): domain Eukaryota; kingdom Metazoa; phylum Chordata; class Actinopteri; order Osteoglossiformes; family Mormyridae; genus Hyperopisus; species Hyperopisus bebe. The sequence goes on from JAODJW010000097.1 coordinate 294,495, forward strand.
GGGCTGAGAGGCCCTCTGGCGTGGGCAGGAAAAGGCCCCGTTTCATGGGCGTGAAGGAGCCTTTGTGCGCCCGCTGGCCTGGGGAAGTCTCCGCACAATGGGCATGTCTCCCTGCAGTACTGTGACCCTGACACAGCCGCAATATTCAACCGAGAGCTTTAAATAGAATAAATAATCCTATCTGCGGCCATTTATTATAGCAATTACAAATCGGAATTCTTCCCCCGAGACCATGGATGTCATTAACACATACAGAACTTACAATAAATGTGTCCTTCTGGTCTAATACATAAAATATCATGCATATTACGTAATATTTCTCTGCTGTAGAGGCTTGTGGAGAGTTTACCTGTTAAATTAGTATCACATCATTAGCAAATTGCCGGTGAATGTGGGTGCTCATATTGTCAATACAGCATAATAATATGTATTATAAATACAATACTGAAAACTTCTAGCACAGGCAGTGGATAATTCAAATGGTTAATATAAATGAATAATGGTTAATTAAATGCTTCATTCTGCAGCATCAGGGTATGGAGCTGGATGGTTTTCATTCTTTATTCCTCTTCATGCTTGCGTTTGAGGGCTGGGATGATGGAAGTGGGTACAGCAGCGAGCTTTGGTGCCTCACAGCCAAACTTACAAACCAACGTTGCTTAAATTCACTTTCACAAATCCAACTCTTTTTTTTTCATCTTTATATATAACCCTCATCCAAGGCTAATCCCTGCCCTGCTCCCGTAGATTCTGTGATAGGCTCCGGACTCCCATGACCCTGCATAGAACAAGTGGGTAGAACTGGTAGAACATGGATGGATGGATGGATGGATGGATGGATCTAATTTTCCAAAGGATGTTCAGTAAAAACACTCACTTCTCTGGGGCTACAGTGAGCACATCAGGTCAAAGTCAGAGAATAATCATGCTGTGGGAACAATCATTTCTAACCTTACAGTGATAATTCATGACAATCTGATTTGCTGAAAGTATTCTTGGAGGTAAAAACTGCCTAGTATCTTCTACACTCCCTGCCTCATTACTACTCGCATCCTCGATTAACGATCGACGTTGACACAGTCACCCATCTGAGATGTCAAACAAGACACCTTGTGTATGAGAATTTGTATGAGAGGCTGTCTATCTGTAGTGTTTTTTTTTTTTTGGAAGGGGGGTCATGAAATAAAATTTAATAACTGAATAAAAATGTAAATAAAGATTTGCTTAGAATGACTAGTCCATTAAATAAGCTTCCCTCCCCCTTGAGCTAATACTGTGATACTTCCAGCAAAGCTGATTTGCTATGTGACCTTTGGAAATGTTCTCCTACTTGATTAAAGACGTATTAAATTTGTTTAAATAAACCTCGCCGTAATGGCACATCATTTGTAAGGAGCTATTAGGGGGTGGGAATAGCGCGGCGGTATTTGCATGAAAATGCGCTGCGCTGAAATTGAGGGCCGCGCCAGAATGAGCGTCGACGAGAGGGTGACACTTCCATCATTTTGTGGTGACAAAAAAAGCCAGCGAGAGATTCAACTGAGACCCGGGAGGGGGGCGGAGATAACGTCATAGCAACAGAACCTGCCTGCTCCAGAGCCGCCCCGGCCCTGCCCAACTCGCTCTACTACACCTTGGCAAGCATATCACAGATGAATCGAGACAAAGCATTTAGTTGAGGTATTGACGGGTCATCCTCAGTGATTAGAGACTAGATTTAGACATGCATTAATACCAGCTGCAGCTTCAGATTGCAAAATATGAATGTGGCGTAAGTGTGACACACGCTGAGGGACGTGGAAAGCTCAGGGAGCCCTAGAAACTGTTCCAGAAGGGATATCTCACATTTTGATATGTGAAATAAAGTCCAAATTAAATATTTCGAGAATTATCTACCCCCTCCCCCCCGAGTCTGAGTGTTCATTTCTTAGCTGAGCAGCATGTCCAGTTGAAAAACAAGCTCTCTCCCCCCTACACCGCGAGCCACCACGTCCCCGTCACAGCGCTATCAGACAGCTGTTAGGGTTAGGGGTTAGGGGTTAGGGTGCAAATGTATGTTTCTTTGCAGAGTGATGCCGTGATGCTGATAGGCTTTTTGCTGCATTTTCATGTAATCTGAGATGAATGGCGGAGCCGGTGAGCGAGCCCCCTGTAACCGCACATGCTCAGTGTCCTGTACGTCAGTCCATTCAGATGGACATCAGCACGCATTGCCTGTCCACTAAGTTTTCTTTCTGTCTCTTCCTAACTCGCAGACTCGATTCCGGGGACCCCGGCTTGGAGGCGACGGCGATCAGAGGCGACGGCGGCCCCAGTCAGGTCAGGGGAGCGGAAAATTAACGGCAGAGAGCTGCGGGACCACCCGCCAAGCGGTCAGAGGTCCCGGCCAGCCGGCGTCACCGCGGCGGGGCTCCATCGCCGGCACGGGGGGGGGGCATGTCCCCGACAGATGGAGGGAGGGCACTGCCCATCTTGGGCTTTGAACCAAAGCAGTGGGCCTAAAAACGACCATGACGCACAGCAGAAGTCGCAAGGAGGGGAAAAAAACTGAACCCCGAGTGGCAGTGGTGACAGAAAGCCGACAGAAAGAGCGGCTCTGTCAGTCTGGGGTGGAGGTAATAGATTAATTAAATTAAAGAATAAATAAGAGAATTGTACCAAACATTGTGTATTAGTGCAAATACAGTGCATAAATACAGTGAACTCCATTAAACGTGCGTTACTGTCCTGCACGGGAAATCATCCTCAGCACGCTTGTAAGGTAGGCTTGCGGGAGCCTTCTACCGGAATGTAAGTGGGGGGACCTGGGGGGGGTTTCCAAACAGCCCCCCCCCCCCAACCTGTCTGACAGCAGAGGTATCAGCTGGTGTAATTCGAACCGTCTGGTCAGAGCAAAACGGTGGAAGGGAGAGCACGGCTTGCCGCGTGTGGCTGATTACCTACTCGGGGGTGCCTGGAGAAGCGGAGCGGAGTGCGTGCGCGTGTGTGATTTGGGGGGTGGGGGGCTGATGTAACAGCACCTGACACTTTGGCCCCAGCACGGCGTGCGTCAGCTGGTGATTCACGGCGGGGCCACGGTGGGGCCAGGGCGACGGCGCTGCTCCTGCAGAGACGGCCATGTGCTCGCTGCATCCGCACGCCCAAACGCCCGCGCCCGCTCGCCTGACTCACGCCGTGGGGCGCGGCCCGGCACAGAGGAACCCAGGGGGAGGCGGGGGCCGACCCACAAGGAGGAAACGAAATAATGGGCTTTGAAGAGCATCACTACGAAAGACCTTTGTTTGTTTGCTTCTTTCTTTCGTTTTTGTTTGTTTGTTTGTTTCCCGTCTTGGCTCAGAACATGTGTGAGTGCACTACCATAAAGTCATTTGTAGATTATGATGTTTAGAGAACATCCCGTCAGCATCTGCAATAAAGTCTGTGGAGAAAATCAGTAGGTAAAGGTGATAATGGTGATAAAGACAGTGGGAGGTCGCGTGGGGACGGTCACCTGACCAGGTACAGGCAGTGATAAAGACAGTGGGAGGTCACGTGGGGACGGTCACCTGACCAGGTACGGGCAGTGATAAAGACAGTGGGAGGTCACGTGGGGACAGTCACCTGACCAGGTATGGGCAGTGATAAAGACAGTGGGAGGTCACGTGGGGACGGTCACCTGACCAGGTACAGGCAGTGATAAAGACAGCAGGAGGTCACATGGAAACGGTCACATGACCATGTAAAAGCAGTGGGAGTACCTGTGGGGTTGGTCACAAGACCGGCAGCATGTGTGCACGGACTGTGCTTTTCTACAGCAGGTTATACCGTGATTCATCCCCAAACAGCCATAAAGTATGAAAGGTCCTCAGTCTGTGTGACCCTGGTCCTGAACCTGTGCAGGGCTTTCCACTTAGCACATACATAAATCCAGAGACACGTGTATTAGCACTGAAGCATGGGATATTTAATACATCTTTAGCTAAAGAAATGCAGGCCAGCTGTGGATCTTGAATGCATGGCCCGAGGTCCCATCTGGTAGCCATGTTGGGATGCTCCATACTTGCAGCACCCTTAACCCCCAGCCCCGGGGTGCTGCGTGCTGGCTGTCCCTGTGCTGTGGTCCCCAGGCTTGGCGCTCACCTGCCCATCTGACTGTGTGTCCCCTGGAGAGGCACGGCACAGGCAAAGAGCAGTATTCCCCTGTACCCGCACTCTTACTATTGTAAGTGCCAAATAAATGATCATTTCAAATAAATGACCCAAAGACGTCTGAAAACACTTAAAGTTCTCAAAATGGTCTGCAGTGTGAAGACCAAACAAAGCAGAAATTTATGAGGGTGTTTTGTAACATGGCCATTTATTTTTAAACCTTATGAAGTGGGGGCAGCCAGTGGCCCGCGGGTCTAAGGAGCGGCTTTATGACCCTATTGCCAGTTCCCAGGGTCAGTCCTGTTACTTTAATCTGTTTGGTTAATATTAATGCTTTCCATTCACCCGGCTCAGCATTCCCACCATGACCAGTGTACACAACCCACCTCTCTCCTTTATACTCTGATGTAACATCAACACACAAATTTGGCTGCAAAAAATCCCCAAAAATGCTCTTTCACACACAGAGGCAGATCATCACGTCTAATAGTTCTTGATACTGAGATTTTTTTGGGATGGCGTCGCACGCCCTTGTAAACATCAGCCCGAAGTGGGGCAGGAATTACCCCACATCCTGTCAGATGCCCTCATGGCCCTCAGCAACATCTCTCAGCACAGCTCCGCTGCTAATTTGTGCGCAAACGCGAACTAATTTTTTGGCTGCGACTACGAAGTGGGGATATTAATGCGATGTTGTTTTTCCTCGTCAGCAGGAGGACTGCGCTCTTAATGCGAGATGCGCTGTGGCGTCGCACATGAGATGGGAATATTCACCGAACGCCATGGCACACCCCCGGCCGTGCTTCTCATTCCTACTGCTGCCGTGTCACACGCCGCACAACACAAATGGCCGCTTACTGCCGGTGACCCTGCCGCGGATTAAAGGCGGCGCTCACTGAGCCGTTCGGGTGGGTACACAAAGCAGAGGATTCATATCTCCCAGTTACAATGGCTCATTGGTTCATGATGGTGATTCAATGGGTATATTATTATTATTAAAAACAACAACAATAATAATAAATTAAAATTGTAATAGGGTTTCTGAAAGAGGGTTTTATTTAAAAAAAAGCAGAAAAGTTCATTTCAACTGTTATAAAGTTACATCTCTTGCGAAGGTAAGACATATTTGCATTCACTTAGTTTGATTCGCTCTCAGTCAGTGTGTCAGTGGGGATCTGTCCTGTTTCTGGTATTAAACACAGTGACATACTGGCAGCTGGCTGGTTTTAGGGTGAAAGTGTAAAGCTAGGATGTTCTCTCTCTTCTCTGGGTTTGTGGTCTTTGCTTTGAGTGACAATGAGGGAGATGATCCAGCAGCCTGGGACAGATGGAGATGGTTCCTGCGGTCGTGTTTTAGGGGACCTGCCTTGTGGCAGCGTTTGGGAGAAGGGCTCCGCTAGCACATGCAGAGAGGAGAGTAACGCCAAGGCGAGGCGCAGGGTGAATCGACACGCGCTGGTAACCGTGGTGACGTGGCCCGGAAGGAGGCTCACGCCCAGGGTGTCACCCCGAGAGCCAGAGACTCTACCTTCAGCGGTGAGGTCAGTGCTAGAACATGTGAGGTCAGTCTCGGAAAGACCAGGCCTGGGATGATGCCACAGCGCTCGAGCAGAAACCCTGCCAGCTGCCACTGCAATTCAGGATGGGACCAGTGCACTGGAGACAGGGAAAGGAAAATAAAAGACTACTGCAGCAACAGGGAAAATTTATTTAACAGGCGCGTTTGTGCAAAGTGATGCGCAACGCTCACCAAACTGCCAGTGCTGCCTTTACATGACAGGCACTAATACGCTTTTTATAATGTAAAGATCACGTGGTGCAAATGATATCATGCCTGTTGCACTGGAATCCCATATGACATCATAGATACCCCCTCCACCACATATAATCTGTGTCGTTCATGTAATTATGTTTAGTTATACTGTTACTTTTCCACACAGATGTATATCAATAGATGTATATCATATTTAAAAAGTCTAATCTGATTATTTTTTTTCTGAGATCAGACTCGATAAAGCCCAGTGGTGGTGTGCCATAACAGAGTGACAGCTCCATGTACAGTACGAGCCCAGCCGAGCCGCAGTTCTTCTCTGAAGCGCCAGACACTTTGACCATAAGGCAAAATTATGGGTTTGACCCTCATTTGCTATAGGTTTGAAACTCATTTGCTACCCACCAGACACATAGCCACATAGTAAAATAACAAGTTTTAACCTCTCTCGACATTTTCCAAACCCCCCTCCCCCTGAAATTCATATCGGACAGCAGATATGGTACCTGATAAAGGGATGAGCCGTCCACGACGCTACCTGCGTTCCGTCATTCACTGTCCACTTTTCCCGTTTCCCTTTACCTCTGTAATTAAGTGCAAATCTTTGGTCCAATAGTGTGCGGGGGTCAGACACTGAACTTAATATTTAGGACTGTATCAACGTTAATACTAATAGTGACCTGGCACCAAGGTGTGAGTTTAAACTGTGACAAAGCTGCTCTGTGTCCCAGGAACTACAAAGATGAGAGATACAACACACACTGCAAATGGTTTGGTTAATAGCTGTGAGTCGCTTCAAAGGAAATTAACCTTTAACAAGTGTGAGAGGGACATTATTGTTATATATAACAGAAAGGCTGTAAATCAACGAGTTTCTGTAATTTAACTGCTAAACGCAATAGTCCTGCGGGTAGTATCCTATTTGGCCAGTTATCTTAGTTGCAAGACATTATTTCATAAACATCAAACAAACATCGCATAAAAGGAAAGAGAAAGCATAGAAAACAATATATAAATCATCCTGATTTAATTCAAAGCTCTGATATCAGGTCAGACTTATTTTACTGGAAAACTTTAAACCAGAAATACCCCAACAAAGGTGGATGTAATGAGTTAATCCCCCGAGTTCCTGAAATTTGCAACTAAACACATTATAATTGCTTCAGATGGTTCACTTGGTTTGGTTGCTGTGTCTCCGCCTCGCACTGAGAGAGACACACCTAAAAGCTTAAGTGTCCCAGGGGCCCAGCCTCCGCTCAGCTTGGAGGTTGGACAGCTTGGCCCCTCACCAAGGATTAGGTGTTCCTGAGAAGAACGTTTTCTTGGCCTTGGAGCCAGAAGATGTCATGGGAAGAGTCGGCGCTCTCGTTCTCCCTAACTGCCCCCACCCCAACCTCTTGCCCCAAATGCTCCCCTCTTGCCCCCCACCTCTTCTCAGAATCCAAGGCTACATATCAACAGAGTCACACAGAGGTATACATTAATATAAATGGCACATGTAGGCG
>JAODJW010000097.1:309526-321275 GCA_026777045.1 Hyperopisus bebe
GCACTGCGGTGACGCGGGGCCGGTGATGTGCTTTGCGCCTGCCTGCACTGCCTCCCCAGTAGCCGCTAATGGATCCGCCTGAGACGCAGGCCTCGCTTTACCTGTGATCGTATTTTAACTGTGTGAAAAGTACATGAAAAAGGCTGTGTCTGCACAGTACCTGGGATGAACCTCTGAAACAAGCTTTATGGAAAAACATGGATAAAATGGTATGTGATGGTTTTGCAGTAGGGGCTTCTAGTCGTCCTCAGAGGCACTGGGGAGCATTTGCCAACAATCTCCCATTATAATGTACTAACAAACAGTCCTGGACCATGCAGCCAGCAAACAGCTCATGCATTACTCAGAACAGCAGTTGTCTCAGGTCAGCATTAAAGACGTGCCTCCCGTCCATCAGATGGCGCTGTTAGGGGAGGCGGGTCAGCTGTGAGAAGTTACCAATTTGTGCCTCTGAACTTTACATCCTACAAATGGAGCAAACTCACCATAAGTGTAGCTCTGGCTCATGGTGAAAAAAATCCATTTTCAGGTAATAGGAGTGGACAAGTACTGCTCTGTTTGTAAGATCTTTTTCCCTAGATATGACTTCCCTTGGTTTTGTGATGTTTTTACTTTGCTAGTGAAGTCGTACAGCAGGTGAAACACTTTGCACTGTCGACTTTGCTCTTCACCCGGAGGAATAAACCCGAAACAACTTCAGCTCGTGTCTGAGGAGCAACTGGCCAGAAAACTGGACCTGGTGATGCGTGAAGAAGCTCCTGCTTCTCAGAAGGCTCCTCACACAGCATGCAGAATCACAGCGGCACTGCCCTACGACAGACACACTTTTACTTAAAAAATGGCTAATAAGTTTCTTAACTGATTATTTATATTTCTCCTGAGACACCCATTTTGTTTTTAATTTAGATTTTATTAGCTAGACCCCAACCTGTTGGACTTCAGCTTCCAAGTGAGGCCAGACAGTGAGTGAGACATCTACCTTTCCTTAAGTGTCCCCTTATACCTGTTAGCCCTCTGGTGGTTTTTCCTGGGTTTTTCAGTTGGTACAGTAGGTGTCCCATGTCACATGGGTGTGAGGCGACATGAAGGGTTAGGAATGAGGAGTGGGGGGGTGGCATTCAGATGGAGGGGGGGATGTAGATGCTACATTGGCTGGCGCCTCCGTCAGGGAAACACGTGTGATTGATGAGAAATTGTTTGCAAGCCTACCCCGCGATTACCCAGAAAGCACGCTCTGCAGCTGATGCATCCGGCCCCGCCCACCTCCTCAGCACTACATCACGCCGCTAATTGATTTATTTTCTTTATTGGGGTTGGGGGGGACTTCCAGAAGAAGAAGGAAATCACGTCAGATGGTGCTGTATTTTATTCCTTTCAGTAAATATGGACCTCCATGCTACCCCCCAGGGCGACCTGACAGTCCTGCTTTTGATTAAATGCGAGCGTGTGGGGGGGTGGGGGGGCATAGGTGTGCGTGAGCACGGGCCTTGGTCTCGTGGCCGCTGGGGAACACCCCTACTTTCATCTTGTTAATGGACGGCCCTTTACAAACGTCGGCAGTCTACCTGACTGCAATCCTTTAAAGTTTAATTCACTCTACATTTAGCCAGGTCATAAATACCATATTAGGTAGCAGCCACATGTTTTATATGGTCCCTGTGGTGCTGCTTTTGTTTTAATGAAGCCATTTGCAACTTATGAGGGAAAAAAGGAGTCGCATATTTGATGGGATAGATTCGTCAGGCTGATTCCCACTTTGTGTTTTATACATGGGGTGGGGGGATGAATTAAGGGAGGGGCACCTGTCCGGAGAATAGAATAACCATGAGACTGCGGAGTGCCCTCCCCGCACACGGAAACCACCAGCAGCCACGGGGGGGTGGGTGGTCTGCATAGGGGGGTGGGGTCAGGGCCAGCTGACCCCCAGGTGGGCCCCCATCTCCCTGCACGCTCTGTCTACGTGGACCCTGTACCATCATGAACCTCCGTCCGGGGACATACGCCGCATCACTCAGCTGTTCTTCATCGGTGACGCGGCCCATTGTTGTACCCAGCTACTTGTCACCCCCCCTCCTCCTCACACAATCCTAAACCAGCCGCTACATATAAATATGATGCAGAACATCACACTACAGAGGGCTGCAGAAGACGGCCATATGAGGCTTTATAAATAAAGTGTGTAAATAGCAGTAATGATTGGAAATGACCCCTTTCCTTCCAGAGTTGCAGAGTATTTGTCTACTGCTATGTGGAAATATGGTGCCTGAAACACATGCTGTCATCCTCCTTTGGATGTGATGAGCAATGAGATTGGCTGCTCCACCATGTTCGCTTTACTGGTATTGGCCAAAACCTGGAGGCGGGGCTTCCATACTGAATGCCCCTCCCATGCCCCAGAAACACGACATGGTGGCCCATGTGAGACATAAGGGGGCGGGACAGGGTGTGTCCTGGGGGTCAGGTCTGTTAGATCCTGGAAAATCTCACTAATGATCACTCGGATCACTCGGGAATTAGGGGCACCCCCCTGGGGATTTTTCTGGGAGCAGAGCGGACATCTTCAGCCTCGCTGAATAACTTCATTCACCACAAAACACACATCTCTGGGAGGGGCGCTGGTCACATGGCTCCATTAGTCACATTTTACTGATTAAATTACATGCTCATTTCAGCAGAATTCCTAATTTCATGGCATTGCTGGAAAACAAAGCCCGAAATTCCCCTTTTTTGAAGGGCTTCTGAGTCACACAGACAAATAGAAAGTGCTCAACCTGACCTGGGCTTTATGATATTAGTGTACAAACATCACGATGCAGACACCTAGCTATTTCAAAAACTCCCTGCTTCCTAACCGCGCTAATCCATCGGAGACTCACACACGATACATCTACCGGCAACGAGGTGGCAGCGAGCGACAGCGGCTAATGAACGTCCGCACGCCGGCACCTAAATCTCTCTCTGGCAGCTTGAGAACCGCCAATGAAATTAATCATAGACACTGAGGGAAAAGGACTTTCAGAGCTTAGGAGAGAGAAAAACGACATGATGAAAATGTTATTTACCGCTTTCCCTGCGGTATTAATACATGTGTTTGCTCTGAGGTATGCTGGCAGAGCTGTAATAGAGTTATGTCATGCGTGGCCTATCAGACAGAGAGTTGGGGGTGTGAACACGTGCCCCAGGTGTCAATGCAGCCCTGCCATGGGTGAGTCCTGCTTCATAGCTGGTGCAAAACCAGAAAATGCTCACAAAATATGATATACCACTTTGGTGATTTTGGATCTGTTTTGGCCGCATTCAGATTGATCTGGCTTGGCTTGCACTGCCAGGGCCATCATCACCTTGGAGAACATATCAGTACTCCAAAGTAACAGTACAGTTACCCCAGACGAGAGGGACATGGATGAAGTATGACCTGCATCACAGTGAGTATCGGCATGAACAGGCTACAAGCGATAAGAAATGTGCCGTGATTGCAAAGGGAAAGAAGTATCTAAAATACCACAGTTAGATCCATCCATCCATCCATTTTCCAACCCGCTCATCCTACTGGGTCGCGGGGGGTCCGGAGCCTATCCCAGAAGCAACGGGCACGAGGCAGAGAACAACCCTGGACGGGGGGGCAGCCCATCGCAGGGCACACTCACACACCAGTCACTCACACATGCACACCTATGGGCAATTTAGGAACTCCAATCAGCCTCAGCATGTCTTTGGATTGTGAGGGGAAACCGGAGAACCCGGAGGAAACCCCACGATGACACGGGGAGAACCCACAGTTAGATATGACTGAGAAAAGTACTGTATTATCTGAGGGTCAGACCTATATCACCTGAGTGCATTTCAAGCTCTGTAACCTGACCTTCAACCAACACTGGGCTATAAGTCTCAAATATGGAGCCCTGATGCCTTTGAGCACTCTGATGCATGTGAGTATGGTGTGAGCATGGTAATTATCCTAACTAATAAAGTCTGAATGCTTAAAGGATAGATATGTACAGAGCAGGTGAGCTTCACAATAATTAGTCACTATGGACAGCCTGGCCACATCCTCTGCTCACTAGCGCCCCCTACAGGTCTGACTATATAAATCCAAGGTGTGTAATTGCCAGCATGAACGCAAACAGTAAGCGGGCATATGCAGACAAAGGTCACCCCCCATACACACACCCCCCTCCTAGGCCCCATAATGCCCTGAGCCAGGAGGGTTGATTATCCCTCATTGGACTTCCTAAAAGCTCCTAAGTAGGGCGGACGGCCAGTGGCAGACGGAGATACCCTGTGCTGTGGCTCGTCCGGGTGATGGCTAACATGGTGCGACATCTACGGCGCCGTCACACATTGATGATGAATGATTTACAGCTCTCACCACGAGGCCGCAAGCCCAGGCCGGTCCAGGCGCCTCTTCCATGTGGGTGTGGACTCTCCTCAAGCAGGTCCCCCTGGGGGTTGTAGATGGCGTCATCACACCGTTAATAGTGTCCCATGGAGACACATGGTGGGGCACCAAAACAGTGCCCAATGAATACTACATACCACTCTGCCCATCTAACCCCCTACCCGTCTCTGAGAATACTACATACCCCACTGCCCATCTAACCCCCTACCCGTCTCTGAGAATACTACATACCCCACTGCCCATCTAACCCCCTACCCGTCTCTGAGAATACTACATACCCCACTGCCCATCTTACCCCCTACCTTCCTTTTTATGCTGCTGTATTTTCTGTTTACATTGACATTGCACCTTTGATGGGTTGGCGACCCATCCTGGGTTGTCCCTTGCCCTGCTGGCCGTAGCTCCTGAGATTGGCTCCAGACCCCCACGTCCCTGCACAGGACCAGCTGGTTTGGAGTTTTATGAAATGCTGTGTATGAATGTCCCTAGGATGCTGCCTGACATTAAAAGAATGTGGATTCCTCTTGAGGACATTTCATTTTTTTTCAATATGCTGTGCCAGAAAATTCAAATGTATAAGACCAAGAAGAGTATGTAGGGTCCCTCAGGACATTTAGAAAAGCCTTGCCCACAGCAGCTGAATGACGTGTTGAACAAACACACGTTGCCTCCCTTTCTTAGTGAGGGCAGCTGCACTCGTCCCATGAAGCATTAAACACATAAACACAGCCTGTGTTTAGGAGGTGAGCCCACACACCGCAGGCAGCTCAGTCCAAAGCCATAAAGTCGATCAACTCGGGGGGGGGGGCTGGGGGAAGATTCAGTTCGGCCGAACGGTCCCACATCTCCCAGGTCACCCAGACCTCCCACAATTCCCATGATCCTTTGCACCAATAAATCTCGACGGGGCACTCTTGGCAGCCGCTGGACCCAGCTGCCTTGGAGGATGTTGACAGTGCAGTATGTCACAGCTATGATGAGTGTCTCCACGGTGACACGGAAGGGACGCTATGCTCTTTCATACTCGGGACATGTGCAGTGTGGTCAGACGGCTCCTTCAGCGCCAAGCAGGATCTCCTGAGGGAATTCTTTCCTTTTGCTGACATTTTGTGTCTCCTTCAAGGCACCACTGCAGAAATTAGAGCCACTTTCAAGAATTAAAACAACATGTTCTGTGTTAAGTCCCCTTTTTCCATTCTTATCATATCACATTTATGCGATACGCTTACATTAAACAATCATTCACAATTAATTTTTCCGGAAGACAGCCCTCAGAACAGTAAACAGTGTCGTTTCTAAACACAAAGTGGCTCTTAATTCGTCTGTGAGCTTTTCTGACATGGAACAGAAGCATCAGGCATTAGATGAGGAAACGATTGAATCAAACGTGCCCCCTTTAGATGCACACATCCCACACTGCACAGGGAATGCGACTTAATCGTCTGCAAAAGGCTGTTATCTTAAATGACAAACCGTAAAATTTCTTTGGAAATCCCAGAATATCGCCAGGCTACTGGGCACAACACATTACACACACACAACAAACAGTAAGTACATATTTCGTCATTGTATGGTTACAAGGGTTTGTTCAGTTATAATGATATATTTCAGTACTGCAAGCTCCCAAAAGTGGACTAACACTTATTTATTGCCAACAAAAACTCTTTTCACACTAATACAAGAGTCTTTTCTGATAGCCTTCCTTTTTTTCTAAGATTTAATTAATGTTTAAACCCATTACAATTCAGTCAATTAAAGAACATCACTGGCTTAAAAGCATAATTCATCTGTCTCGGGATCTCTGTGTCCAGGGGAGCTTTCGGGGAGATTTGCTGGGTTCTGTCCCTCCATCTGCAAGGAGACAGCGAAGTCAGGCCCCTTATATCAAGTGTAGTATTTCATTTCGGGCTCGGGGTAAACATGAGCGCCGATCCTAATTAAGAATTACAGAGCACTCAAGCAAAGCCCATAACACTCGAGCCATCGAGGATACAGCCATTTCTTTCCGTAATGCATGTTTCGCTTGTAATGTGTTGTGCGGCTTAAATTGGGGCTTCAATGATACATGCTAAATGCAATAATGACGTTATTGTGACAAACAATGTATTTGTAAAGCTGTAATTTACCTCGGGGGTCATTAAGTGTCCGATCCGCTGACTAATTTGAATTGGTTGTATGTTTTGGGGCACAGGAAGTCGATGTTGTGTTTCTGTTTGATCAAGGAAAAAAATGTAGGGGACTGTAAGTTTGCCGGGAAAAAGGAGGCGCAGGGCTGTCTTTGGCCCAGTACTGAGGTGGTGGTGCGTGGCGGTGAGCTGCAACAGCCGCAGCAAGCGGACGTGGGCCTGCCGTGCAACCAGACGCATGACTGGCAGCACTCTCTAAGGAGCTGTAGTTACCATCGGCCAGTTCTGACAAGGCGCCGTCTGAAACGTGTGGCCACAATGCCGGGCAGGTCATGCCCCTCTTTTGGCGTACCCCCCACTGTCGCTGCTCTCAGTGGGCATGAAGCAGGCCTTGTTTTCATGTGTGAGGTTCTAGATTCTCCCTGTCTGTCTCCGTGCCACCGGTCACCTACATTCACAATGGAACACCCCCCCCCCCACCAAGCACTGCCTGCTGACACACTCCATTCCCCCCACCTACTTTCTCCCAACCCCCCCGGCCTGGATGAGCGCAGCCCCTCCTTAGCGGCAGCGCCGTTTGGTCGCTCCACAGCGCACCGCGGCTATGCTAATGGACTCACAGCAGCCGGGGCTAAAATGGCCATTTTGGGTCTAATTCAGTCATTAAGGTCTTGCTAATGCGCCGCCCTACTGGTGGCCGGCATGATGGATGCCTCTAGGGCACAAACGACTACCTTAGGCGAGGGCTTTTCTGGGATTTATGCTGGCATGCAGACAGGGGCCCATGTCTTCTGTGAAGCTTCTTGGGATCCATGTCATTTCTTAACCATTTAACACTCTGACTCTATTGTGATGAGGCAGTGCTGTGTTTCCTTTGCTAAGAAAACATCGTTACTCATCACGGGGAGAGTTTTGTATGCCAAAATAGTCAATAGGAATGCAAAGCTGACATCTCTCTCCCCGGGAGTTTTATGGTAGAAACATATTAAATATTTAACTGTCAGATACTGTAAGGGCTCAAGACGAACGACCAGTCAATACTGTCAATAATAGGCACTTGTCCTTTATTTAACTGCATCTGTTTTTTTCCCATGCTGGCTGTTCATGCCATCTCCCCTCTGTCTCATCGCGACCTCTCTGCTCTCTCTGTGTCGCCCAACCGGGGGTCCAGATGGTCGGCAGCGGCCATAAATGTTGCCGTCCTGGAATGCATCCACCCCAGCGGGCAAGCAGTGCTGCATCATGGGATACACACAGAGAAATGACACACTGTTACTTTGGAGCGTGCTGATTGGACAGCGGAAGGTGCCCCCTTCGGTGTGCAGCCAATAACTGAGTCGTAACTTTGCAATGTACCCAGTTACAGAAATTATCTGTACAGTAGATGTTACATATACATACGTAGTGGGCATGTCCTTGAACATCACCCTACGGTCACTTTCAGTGCAATATCCTTTTTACAAACATCCATCTATTTCGGTGGGAATAAACCCGGCATCTTTTGCTGAGACTGCACACACCATCGCGGCACTTTATTACAGCGTATCCCCAAAATCCACAGCAAGCATTGCCCAGTAGCGGGAGCCTCCCAGCTCTCCTCATACGCAGGTCCTTAACGCCAGCCCTGAAGCTGAGCTGGCTACCACATGTTTGATGGCTCAGTCTCATCTCCGCTGCGTGTTTTGACTGTACTAGTTTCTGACATTTTCGGAGGCCCATTAAAAATGCGTGAAACAGCCCTAATATCACATCCATGTGCTTTTACACCATGAGAAAGACTCTTCAAACAGAACGTACACTCTACACTCCATTCCAGCTCTCTTCCTTTTCTGACAGTTTTGTGGGTGACAGGTTTGACATTAAACAGGCAGACGATGAAAATCATGTGTAGAGACAAAACCGATGGACAAAGAACATTATACAAAGGAGAAGCATTTCTCCTAAAAGTCAAGGACAGACCCTAAATTATTAGCAGTCAGGTTTAATGCACTCAGACGGCTTTAATTAGGCCCCTGGGGTCTCACTCAAAAACAGAGGTACTGCAATATCATGGCCGAGCCTGACTGTCCAAAGCGGTGAATGATGAATGCTTTCACTCATCAACAGTGTGTGTGTGATATATGAGATGTATTAATAATCAGTGTTTAGTTACACCATATGCTTGGGTAGCCCTGCCAAAGAGTTTAGGTAGAAGGACTAACTGCAGAGGTAGGCTTCCAAATGTAGCAGAATGGGGCTCTGTGCTGAAAAATGGTCAAAACGCAACATGGCAGCCAGATCCCGGCCAATGGGCCGCGGGAGATGCTAATAGGCTCTGTCATTGTCTAAACACGTGTAGGTGTTGGACACCTCTGCAAGACTGTTTGGCAAAACAGATGTTAGTATGAATTATGTCTGACAAAGCTGAAGAACCTGACCCCTGGACGTCACTGATTGGCAATTAGCGCTTTTCTGCTCAGTTATGCCTATTTGCTATGAATGTCTGAAAAGGGAAGAGCATTTAAACACATAGGAAACCATAAAAGCACCAAAACCCCAAGGTTACATGATTAGCCAAGTGAAGAATTTACATTTTATTTATATAAGCAGTTCTGTTGCTTCAGACACCTGTGAGGCACTGGATGGTACCCAAGCTGTGTCACATGACCTGGGTCACATGGCAAGGTCCGTGTCAGAATTCCAAGCGTCAGACCTTGAGCCCATATCTAGCGTGCTAGAGATTAAACGCTGCTTTCGGATATGCTGGTCCCCAGGATCTTACTGCAGCCTGAATATTTCATTAAAGCCTCAATATTTCTGGCACAGCAGAGACTGTGTTTGCAATAACTATTTATAACCAAACATTGCTGTTGAGAGCCTTGTATTCTATGTCTGTCTACATTCACAGATAGTGTAAATATTAGCTTAGCTATTCTTATTAACAGAATAAACACTGGCATGTCTATAAAACCACAAATACAACCCTCTGCATTAACACACAATGGCCACATTGAAGGAAATGAACATAATCTGGGTTTAAACTTCTAAAGAAATGGCAGTTCTGTTTCATTGTCACATGACACACGTAATGGCGATCGAGATTACAGCTGGCCTAGTGGCCGTCACTGTGCTTTTTCGCTAACCCGTCCCTACGGCAGGGCGCAATGCCGCAATAATCTCATCAGCGCCGCTGGAAAACTCTAAGCTTTCAGTACCGTAACAGTCAAACGGAACATGTGACCTTCAAACGGCCTGGCTGTCCCCGGTCGCTCGGATGCAGTCCCAGCTGTCGGGCTCGAGCCAAAGCAGGCCAGCAGCAGCAGCGCAGCCAGAGCGGCTCTGTAAAACGCCACGAAACGTCTCTGGGACATCCGCGCAGAAGGTGAACAGAATGGCCGCTTGCCCATCTTGGTCCCCTTGTTTCTGACGCCTCCAAAATAACCATCCATTTTGAACGCACAGAAAAATCGTTGTCGACCGTTTTAGCAGCATGTATGTTAATGAGAGACTGCCGACCAGTTTGGCTGATTGTAGTGATAATATTGTGTGAAGTCACACCTGGAAGCAACAATCAAATGCTACAATATACCACAGATGTCAGTGTCAGCTTGTTAAAATGGGCTCGCAAATGATTAGTGTAAATGCAGAGCAAACATACCATTGTTATCCATTGCTTTCCTGTTATTCTAATTCAGCTTAATCTTTGGCTCGCTTATCCTCATGCAGTTTTCCAGATATTGACCCCAAACCCCCTTCCTCTCGTCCTTCTTGTGGCTTGGGTACAGCTTGGGTACAGCTTATCGACACGTCATTTTATGGCTTCACGTGGGATTTCGGAATCAAAGGGCTGCCACTTTGATGGTCAGCATCCCTTTGCCACCAAACTTCACAGGCTGCCTCAGACCAGATCCTGCCTGCAAAAACGCTACAAAGAGAAATTAACCCTGTTTTTCTCATAAAGCCATCCACCCATTGACTTCTCAACACTTAGTCGCTGTACATGCCATAGCCACCAACCTTGATAAGCAAATATAAGGTCATGTCACAGAACAGACAATGGCAGCCAAATTGGCCCACACTTGTCTTTTTGTCACTTTTATCCCTCCTTCCTTTCATTGACTTCCATTAAAGTTTCAGAGTTTTCCCAGTCAGTAGCTGTCCATTCCACAGCCACCGTATCACAGAAGCCACCTTAGGACACGTCATCCAACCCTCAACACATGTCATTTCGTTGTGTTTTTCCATCACTGCTGTGGAGCAATCACACTCGCATTTTCTTCATGAAATGCACTTTTCTAATTATGGTTAAGCCCTTTCCCTCCAAATACTTCCAGTTCTGTTTTATATTACATACATCCTGTGTCCATTCCCCTGATTACCAAATTAATTAAAAAGTACATAGCGTATGAGACACAGCTACCATCCTATCATAGTGAAGTAATGCTGGTTTTAATATAATAGCAAGAGCATCGTTTCAGACCCTCGTGCCCTCAGCGAGGTCATCCTGCGGTGAAGGCCACTGGGCTCTGGATCTTCATGCGTGAGGAGGTCTGATGAAGAGGGAGGCGTCGGAACTACTTGCCGCAGCCTCCCCGCCATCAGGAGGGGGTGCAAGGGCACGTCCCATGCGGTGTGGTCTCCTTTCATATCAAAGCATTTCCCTAGCAAGCCCCACGAACCCGCGCACACTCCACATCCCAGCAAAGGCACTTGCTTTAAGGGAGTCAAAGAATAAACACATTCGGCGCTCGCCTATTTGATCTCCTCCGGAGGGTCTAATTATCAATAATGAATATCAAATGGACAGGAAGCAGCCCTGTTATATAATATCAGGCCTGTAAAGTCAGGCATGTCAACCTGTGCGAGGGAAGGATTGGCAGCCGCGCTCTCTGGAGGAGGAATGTTAATCATTGAGTAAGGTGAACACATGTGACACAGAAAACAGGAAGTAATGGCCAACATATGTCCAATTTTCTACATTATTTACCTTTCATTAGGAATTGTTCCCAGACAAAGAGGAATGAAAGCCTTCCAAATGAGGCAACCTTAGAATTCCAGTCCTTTGATAGAAGTAGCCAGATTTTTTAATATGATTATTAAGCGGCTTGAGGGTTTGCTTTCAAAGCGCCCACATGAGCGATTTGCGAAAGAGGGGAAAACATTTGGGGAAAGGTCATAAATCAAAGTCAGGGGGGCTGAGGAGCACACCTGCAACTCAGAGGTGGAGGCTGATGTTCTGCGGGCA
>JAODJW010000097.1:329064-342061 GCA_026777045.1 Hyperopisus bebe
CCCCTTATTGATTTCCTTCTTTCACGGCCATCGGAGCATGATCCTTAAAGAGAAACAGTGGCAGAGGAAACATTTTAATAACTTTATACACCAAGTTGATGCAGAAGTGGCCCAAGTTTTGCCCTTATTGAGCCACACACGCACACACACACAAACACACTCACGCACACGCAAACACACACACACACACACACATGCACATACACACACACACACACACACACACACACAGATTTATCTTTGTGGGGACTCTCCATTCATTTCTATGGGGAAAACTCTAATCCCAACATGATGACCTTAACCCTTAACGAAATAAAATGCAAGACTCTTAGCATTTTTACTTTTTTGATTGCATTCTGAAATCTAATACAAACCTAATCCACACCTACACATTTTATTTGGTTATTTCCTTTCCAGGCAGCTTTTACCCACCCCAGCCACAGATGAACACAAGGTACACAAAGCAGACAGTGCCCCCAACTACCATTCTACCATAATAATTGACTAATCAATATATCCATCATCCAACTGGAGTGAAATCTCTGGTGTCTTTCAGTACTGTACTGGACATATACCTGGGCTGATTCTTCTTCTTCTTCATATTATAATAATTATTATTATTATTATAATTGCTGTTTTTCTTGTTGGTATTATTATTATTATTAATATTATTGTTATTATTATTACTATTATAAACAGGCCTGGGGCAGCTCCTAAGCTGTCCCTGCAAGAGGCCAGCCCGATTATTCTTATCATCATTGTCTTCGGCAGTTTTTCTGATGCCACATGATCCACAAAAGTGCTGCTTGCTGTATTGCTCTGTCCATCTTGTGCCCCACACCCATTCCAAGTGTCTGTCCCGTATCCCCCCCACCAGAATGTGCCGTTGACAGGTTTCAGGCTGTGGGGGGGTGGGGTCCTCTCCTTCCACGCGATGACAGCTAAGCGGCTCCTGTTCTTCTCCGCGATTGGCGTGTCGCACATTAGAAAGTGCCATCTTAAGTAATCCCATCCTTTAGGCTTTGCGCCCTCCACAGGTATTAACTTGGGGAGTAATCCTAAGCTTTTTGGGACCAGGGGAAGAGGACAGAAGAAGAGAGTGTATTGTATGAGGCCGCCGCACTTGATGTTTAATATTTGATCTACCCGGTGCAGGAGATATCCTGCTCTTAGCGCCACAGCCAAAAGCATCAGGTTTAATCTCAGCCCCCAATCGTCTGACTGCCAGTAAAGCCCCAAGTGAATCACAGCTCTTAAAATTCAAACATCATGCTCAGCTACTTGCTTACTGTACAGTGATACATGATGGAGAAAATACCAACCACATAAACTATTTTATATAAACTCATCAGCAGAGTTTGTCCAGCGTGTCCTTCAACAAAGTTTTTTAAAAGTTTTGCCATAAGATTTTTTTGTAAGAATGTTGTTTTTGTATATGATACATGACAAGATTGTGCAAGATAGATAAATATTGCCTTTACTACACAGTACTATACAAAACTTTCAACCAACCAGGGGGGTATTCCATGAAAGTAGCTATAAAGAAAGGCAGACTTTCCCGAAAAAAATTAAGACTCAAACTAGCGCCAGCTCTAAACTTAGTCTCATTTCGTTCCACGAACGCAGTTCAGCTTTAATTAATCAAGGCTCATTCAAGACAGACTTGCATAGTTTCACTTCGTGCGCATACCCGAAATATTTAAAAAGCCCAAATGAATGGATGAATGATTGAACAAATGAGTCGGAAAGCATGTAAAACGGGAGCGATGTTTTTCTCCGCCGCAGACCAAACGCTGCTGATGGAGCTGTATGAAGAATGCAAAGATGTAATCGCTAAAAAAGGCAATACTGTGGCCATGATAAAAACCAGGGAGTTAGCTTGACAAAGAATTGCAGAAAGACTAAATGCGTAAGTTATGTAAATGTTACAAGTGCTTAGTACAGTGGTTTATGCTGTCGCCTTACACCGCGAAAGTTACTGATTCGATCTCCATAACCAACGGGGAACCTTCTGGATTACGTTCACGTGTTATTATTACTGTAGTCTATATATAATGTTATTCTGTGTTTTGATCTCCGTAAAATACTTGCAATCGCATCCGTGTGAAATGTTCTGCACAAATAACCGTATCTTATATTTGCTATATTAAAATAAACTTTCAAAGTAGACAGTGACTAAACAAAATTTAAAAATATCTTCCTGTTTATATTATTTCAACGGATTTTTTTTTATTTCAGTCATTGCATTTCATGTTTGACTTTTGTAATATGCGTATTCTTTTATTTTACAATAAAAATCCCGTTATAACGGACTTCGAAGGGACCTGGCGAAACAGTCCGTTATATCCAGAGTTGCTATATGCCCATAACACAACTACAGGACACCATTTACTCATGCCACACCCCAGCAGACACACTTGTGGTATAGATTATTTTATTGTACATGTAGTAATCCAACTTTACTTAACCAGATGCGTGACTATTAATAATCCCCACTACGTATCTGCGCTGGATATCACCGGCACACCACGCGCCTTGGAATTAATTGGAATACTGAGACGTGATTTTTATAGGCTTTATTATATGATTAGTAGCAATCTCAGCTCTGTTCTCCATACTATGGAAGTATCACGCAGAGGATTACTTCAGAAAAGATGGCTTTTATTCTCTGCTTTGTAGCTCGTCTTGCTTTTACTCGTAGCACTGACTACAGGGTTCCATTTTTTTATATATGTATATAGAAGACTCACTCTCTCGCTAACTCAAACGAAATCATGTCATTTTGGTACACCTTACAGGTTAACAAAATAATTCAATCAGATAATGTAAAATACTATGACAGATGAGGACACACAATTCAACAGATTACGTGACATGAGTAGTAAGATCGCGGAATTTCGTCCGACGGAACGATCTTTTGGGAATCTGTTCCCACACGTCGGATGTTCTTTGAGACAACGCTTAACTAAGCGAGATAGTTAACCTGGTCCAGGGCAGTCTTGTTCAGTGAACAGTGTTTACTCGCCTAAGTTACCGTGGTACCTCAGCGGGGATTCATTTAAGACACGTTGATGGAACGGAATTCCCACTTAAATGAGCCAGACTTGTCGAAATAAGTAGGACTTTCCCCTAATGCTGCTTCGTGGAATATCCCCCAGTTGAGTATAAAGACTCACATTCATAGAGTACTCAGCTGATTGGTTGAAACAAATCATTGGTTGGTCTAGATTTTTGCTTTCTGGACCTGAACTTTCCACCTCTGCGTGTGACCTTGTGAGAGTCTGGGCTCTTTGGACCTCTCCTCTTTATGACTCTCTCAGGCCCTCGAGTTAAACCTGTAGCAATAAAACATGACTCAAAAGAGACTCTTGACATCAGTGTCTCCATTTAATAGGAGAGCTTCACATCAAGCTCAAATTTGCTTTGCTTCCTCCCGCCTTCCGAAGGGAAACTCCACAATAAGTGCCTGTCCTCTTTACGTCAGAATTAGAATTGTCCTTATCCTTCCACGGCCATTTGTGAGCACTCCTGAACTCACCACCCCAACCCCACTAGTAAACAGACCTTTCCTTTGTATCCTTTATGCCTCGTCCCAACGATCGGGAATTTGTCATAAAATGCACAGGCTTCTGGCGGTCTGTGAATCAGGCTGGGGCTGCTGATTTAGTCACAATCACAAAAAAAAATCAATTGTCGTGAACCGTCCTTCTCAAACAACTGGATTTAACAAACAAACACAACTTTTTCCAGAAGTTTCCTGCAGAGGGATGCAGAGCGAGAGAGAGAGGTTTTAAAAGCTCTCCACCCATCCAGCAAATTAACACACATTGCACTCTGTGAGATGACTGCACCAGCAAAGCCATCTTTGCCAAATTGTTTTGAACTGCACTGCGGTGTCACCCTGGCCCAGTGCTGCTCCATTAGCATGTTACACTATGGCCCCAGACAGGAAGAGGGCCACATCACATCGTTGGGCTGTAATGGCGTGCCCAGAAGTGCTTTTTAACACGCTTAGCCCAGAGAATACGTAATTAAGAACAATCCCGCGAGTTTCAGTGGCTCTGCCCGGGAGATCGGCGAGATACGGCGCTCAGAGGTGCGGCGTGTTGTGGGAGCAGCTGCCAGCCGTGTGCTGCTACACGCGTGCATCATGTTACCTCCTGTTACTGTCTGCATAAAGCACAAGAACCATCACAGGCTGTGTGACAGGGGCCTCTGTATGCGATCAATCCATCCATCCATCCACCTTGACTCACGTACTCACACGGGGCTGCTGCTCTGTGCTATCCCCTGTCTCCATGGTAGCTCAGTGTATCGCTTACCCTGCCTTATCAGCCGAATTGTGCCACTGCTGTAGGGGACGTTGGTGCCCTGAATCAGGGCCAGCCACATGGACATCGGGTTCTTTATGTAGCATGCATGTAGCCCTGTAGGTTGGGTATGTAACATGTTCAGGAGCAGGCCTCTGCTGGCTACCTCAAGCCCCCGGTACCAAAATGAGGCATGCATTTTGTCCATGAGATTAATATCACATTACACCTGATCTTTGTACAGACACTTTTAACGTGTTGAGAGATAAGCTCTCGGCCTTCTGATTCAGGTGCCCCATCTGATCCTGCTGATATATGCTGTTTAGCATGACAAATAATCAGAAAGACTGTGAATGCATAATCTTATGTTTTTATATATATATTATAACTTCCTATTATAACAATTATGGGTGTGTTATGTATAAAATTTAGTACACAAGGATCTGCATATCTTATACTTAAAACACATATGCATATCTTAGCATCTAAGCCATTGACGTGCTGTCTCCCCCTAGCCTAGGATTACACAGAGCGCAGTGGTCTGTTTTAATACGTGAAGAGCTTTGTCCTGTACATGACTATTCCCTGTGCATGTGTGACCACTTCCACAGCCCGATCACATGACATCCTCCCTGATGTAATGCTGGGGACAAACAGAGGGGGCGCCTCTCGCCTGCCCGACCGGCTGTGGCTCAGAATTAGCCTGTGACAATCTGAAGTCAACCCGCCTCACTTAAAGAAACTCCTCTGGGCTTTATTCAATTTTTTTCTATCTCCCAAAGCTTAAGTCAAGTTTATATTATGAGCACTTTGGCTCGACTAGGTAATTTAAAGCGTTATCGAAGCTTACACCTGCTCCATTAGGGAATTAGGCCGAAACCTGAATCGATGGTTAAAACTGTCAGAAGAGCATGCCGTTTGGGGGGGGGGGGACGCTCACAGCTTAAGCCTCGCCAGAGGGCTCCCTGCTCACACCTGCGTGTAGGTTAGTCCTGGCAGAGGGGCTAAAGCCGCTGCTGTCCCAGCGGGGGGCGCCCACGCGCATCCCCGTGCAATTAAAAAATCGGACGCAAGGTCAAAGAGACCAGGCTGCCCGGCCCAGCAACAACCCCCTTCCCCCCCCCGCCCTGTCGGGCAATGCAGACGGTAAGCGCACGTTAACTTCCCACTGAGAGAGTTTCTCCAGGTGGGGTGGGGAGCGTCCCGTTAATCAGCGGCGTGGCGGAAGCGCCGACTGCGCCGGCGTGGCGGCCTGGCGTGGCGGCCTGGCGTGGGATTATCGCTCTCACAGAGCTTTTAGCGAGCTTTTAGCCAAATGAAAAATGTGTCGTAGCCCAGGGAGACGGCGGCGGGCCGATAAGCGTGCCGGCGCTTTGCTAAGAAGCCGGGACGCCGCAAATTGAACAGGTTCCCCCCCCCACCCCTCCCTCCCATGCACAGATCACAGTGAGGCCATTACAGCCTGAAGAGGGCGGGTCATAAAGAGGAAAAAATAAAAATGAAAGGCAAATGTGTGTATTTACATATTTCATTTCAGGCTATTCTTTTGTTACACATTCATTAATTTGACACTTCCCCCCACCTAATGCCTCAGAGCTATTACTTTGATTTGTCACCCCTGTTCTGCTGAATTTACCCACATTGCCCTGCTCTCTGATTGCCGCCCAGCACTTGGTAAAATACTGCAAAGTCGAATGTTCAGGACTCCATGTCCCAACACAGCAGCCTCTCCGGCTCTTCTGGCAGGATTGTTACGTTCTCCGTGAATTACACGGTCGTCTTCTGCCAATCAGACAGCAGGGGGCGTCCTGACTCGGGAGACTCACTAACCTGAGCATAATGGATCTCCGTTAAGCTCGCATTACTGACATCTGTAAAAACGGAGCGTCAAGCCAAACGTCGCTAACAAGGGCAATGAATCTGGACGTCACTGCTCGCTCTCCGTGGACTGCGGGCCTCATTAGTGAGCCATCAGCTTGTTCTGTTTGTCCGGACACAGGGGGGCAGAGAGGGGGCAGGGGACGGCATCCTGAAAGACCAATTAGGGAGATGCGCAGACGCCCTATGACAGAGTGGCTGGGGGTATTGCGAGTGTCCCCAGTGGGGTCTTTGTGGGCCAGTTGCCGTTGTCCTTGTTTTTTCTGAGCCAACCAAAATGACGATGCTATGCGAGGAGTTGTAGTCCACTAATTACGCTGCATCCCAATCGTAACTGAAGGTGAGGGCTTTGGGGAGGAGCATTCAGAGCACTTTAAAGAAAATGTTTGTTTCAGCTCAGGCACACGCTTGGGATTTGTAGCTGCGTACTCTTAAAATTACTCTCAGCGGATTTTAGCCGCTGTGCTGATAAAGCCTCCATCCCAGAGTGCAGAGGGTCCGAGCACCGAGGCGGGCGGGTCGCAGAGCGATGTGGCGGCGAGTAATTACCCAATCGCCCATGCATACAGGCACATTAGAAGGCAAGTGCCTACTTGTTCTGCATCATTTGGGTCGACCCGGTGCCTCGTCCCCCCTTCTTTCCCTTGGGGGGGGTCTCCATGGCCGATGCCAGCTGGACGGTCCGGGAAGCTCCATATAATGCAGACGTGTCTCAGGGTACCAGTGACATACGGAAACGGTCTGACGTGACCGTTAAGGTAAATGCTGAGGTGCGTGACAATAAGAAGCGTCTCTGGGGGCTACGCACCATCTGAGGACAATGACGGTGGCCTGGGGACACCAGCATAAAATGACTCAGCTTTCATGTCTGTATACCTGTGGCTCAGTGGGTCTGGCCTACTATGCCTCTGATTGGTTGCTGTTATGTTTGTGTTTCAGGCCCATAGTTGGGGAGTCGTCCAGTCGTCATACTGATAAATCCTGAAGGGGGGTCCCGGGGGGTGGTAGCAAATTCCAGGGCAGGTTCAAACTCATAAATTTACTACTAGGCTACATGCCTGGTGTGTATGACTTTAAAAAAAAGAGAGCATGATGGGATATGCGGAAGCTATGGAATTCCACGGCAAATAATAAATATAAAAAAGTCATTCATTTCACTCATTGTAATCACCACAGTACATCTGCATACGCAACTTCAAAAATAAGGAAAGGGATTCCTCAGACAGGTTTGTTCACGTATTAACACTGACATACGTGTCCTGCTGGATCGCGTGGCACAAGCCTCCTCCATAGGCGTCGGATCCA
This sequence comes from Hyperopisus bebe, assembly GCA_026777045.1. NCBI lineage: Eukaryota > Metazoa > Chordata > Actinopteri > Osteoglossiformes > Mormyridae > Hyperopisus > Hyperopisus bebe. The sequence continues at coordinate 336,558 of JAODJW010000097.1, forward strand.
AACGGTAATGCAGCCAAACTCATAAATGAACGTACGTGTGAGCCCAGCTGGCACGGAGAGCCCAGTCCCCCGGGAATGTGGGCCCTGGGTGTTATTTCTGGGCGCTCCAAGAGTGCCAGCCAATCGGGAAGCTGCTTTCACTCCCGTTTCACCCCAGACTTGTCATGATGCACGCTTAGCCACTTAGCATGCTACCTGTCCAGGGGACCAGTTAAGCATTAAGGTCACTCCTAAAAGAATCTTCTCAGTTGGTCTTTTAAATACTTCCGAAAATCCATAAGGCAAGAAGCTTATATATTCTTAGCACAAGTCCCTGCAACAATGAAAATTATAATGTATAATATCAGAACAGCTGACAGCAGATTTTTTTCCCCTCTATCCACCAGAGAAAAGCAGATTTGACAATGGAAAGACATTTGTGGAGTATTGCTCTTAAACTTGATGGGCACATCACATGCGTATTTTCCAGCTAAAACTGGCAAGTTGTACTGGTTCCATTGTTGTGCTTAAAAATCAGAAAAGAAGAAAATCTTTAAACCAGGAACTAGATGGAGAACCACGTTGGAATAAAGAGGACTGAGGGTGAGGGTTTGCAGCGAAGGTCACCCAGACGTCAGGGTGAGAGCCAGCAAGCCTGAGAAGCAGAAGCTCTTCAGGTCCTTTTAATGCTCAGACTTGTGATGTGAGCCCACAGCATTGTGGGTCAAACTCTGGGTGCCCCACTCCAGGGCAGGAGCTATGCAGTCTGGGTTTTTCATCGTGGTCACAGAATGCTAGATCTCAACCGCTGCAAAAGTGAATGTGTAACAGAAAATAGCAGAGCTGTATGAGTGCTTGCCTGTTTGTGAGTGTGTTTGTGTGTATGAGTGTTTGTGAGTGTGTTTGTGTGTATTAGTGTTTGTGAGTGTGTTTGTGTGTATGAGTGTGAGTGTGTTTATGTGTATGAATGTTTGTAAGTGTATTTGTGTGTATGAGTGTTTGTCAGTGTGTTTGTGGATGTTTCTCATGTGTGATTTTAGTTTTAAAGGAGAAATTTCATACAAAGAAAGAAATGGGGAAAGGCAATTAACCAACATAGAGCTGTGGAAAGAATTAAGAGACCACTATAATTTTGAGGAAATTTGCATGTCTAAATCTGGGGTTATGCATCCCGGTTCTGCTGGCAGAAGGCTACACTGAGCAGCAGGTTGCTTCCAGGTCGTGCTGTGGTAATTTTTTTCCACGCCTGTATATATAAATATGAACAAAAATAACAGCATCTGAAATGCATTATATTTTATCAATGTGATATTAATATTAAAAGATTTATTCTTTAAGAATTTCAGTAACTGGTATAGATGATAAATGTAAATTTATTTATGAATGAAGCATAGTTGCCTTTTGTACAGATACATTGGAGTGTGTTAGCTTTCACATATCCCGTCATGCTCTCCTTTCATTTTAAGACTTGGGTTCTGTGCACAGGGCCAGCCATCCATCCAGGACCTGACCCTATGTGGCTACTCTGCTGAGCATGGGATTTGAACCAACAACCAACCTTCCCCTCGCAAGCACAGAGAGCGAAGGGGCTGAGCCACACAATGCCCCTCAGCTGTGCAGTCTGTTGATTCTGCTAGGATGTTTTAGGATGTCCTTTTTGCCCCTTGGCTTGTATCCCGCCATCGTCAGCAGAGCGTTCAGCCCAGTGGCTACTGGCCTGTTAGCGTCTTGCCTCCAGGCTCCCCTTAGTTATTACCGTGGTTTTGGTGTGTGTGCCATCCTGATCGCCTCGGCTTCATTTCTGTCCATGCGCCAAGGCGTGTTTGCACAGGGAATACACAGTGAATACACATTGAATGTACACTGAATGTACAGCAAGGGTACACTGAATGGACAGTGCATAAACAGTGAATGCACACTGAATGTACAGCGAATGTACAGTGGATGTACAGTGATGGTACAGCAAATGCACAGTGAATGCACACTGAACATACAGTGAATACACAATGAATGTACACTGAATGTGCAGGGAATGTACAATGGATGTACAGTTAAGGTACAGCAAATGTACACCGAATGTACAGCAGATATACAGTGAATGCACAGCAGATATACAGTGAATGCACAGCAAATCCACAGTGAATGTACCGTGAATGTACTGTGAATGTACAGTGAATGCACATTGCTGTAAAGCCCCTTTGACTATGAGTGAGCATGCACTGGAAACAGTAGGATCATAGAAGGATAGCTGAAGCAGACTCGTAGTTTCGACATGAGGCTTTTGGAGGTATAACTGCTTTCTGATTCCTAGGGAATGAAGCCAATCCCTCCATTCTTATCATCACAGGACACAGAGGATAAAGGGGGTCCTTATGGATGCCTTTGGTGTGGTATGTATTATATATTTACATTAATGTGACAGAATTAATGACAAACCTGCAGTGAATTATGTATGCAATGAGACTCACTGTTTAGCTCATAATTATATTAATGGGTCACTGAATATTCAAGATCTATCTAAATCACTAACAAGGGTTGTTCACTGCTAATAACAAATAATATAATAATTCACATTTTGTGTGGGTCAGATTCTTAAATTCTGAGATTCATTTTTATTATTTCAGTCATTAACTACACCTTGTATTTTTTTACTGTGATGACATTTTAAACATGAAATACATGTTATACATTACTTTGCTTCTCACAACCACGCCATTAAAATATTGGTGAGAATCTTTTTAGAACTGGGTTTTCCTCCCCATTTAATCGGCATGGAGTGGGCTGCCAGCTCCTTTCCGGTCCAATCCTCGCAAACCTGGGAGTCGCTTAGGATTCTTAAGGCTTCATTTAGGCTGTTCTGTTAGTGGAATAGATGAAGGTCCATGCGGAATTACCACATTCATCTCACCTCGAAATGCCAGGCCCCAGATTTACATTAGCAGTAAAATATCCTGTAACTAATATTTAGCTCTTGCGTAGGAGTTTATATTGAGGCATCTAATTTAATACCACCCCCCACCGTATTTAATTAATACATGAAAATGTACTGTGGAATTACTTTCTGCATTTGAAAAGATTATTTAACAATAAAATTTGAAGTTAAGTTATTCTTACACCGTTTGAATACAGAATACTGTTTTTACTGGAATAATATTCAGCTGAGTCTCAAAATACTCCTTATTAAATCCTAATAGCAACAATAAAAGCCTATAACTTATTCCTCAGCTAAAAGGTGGATGAAGGAGGATTTTATTTCACTCATGTTTTCTTGCATGTATATTCATTTTCTGTTCCTAGCAACAAGCCCCCCACCACCATAAACAGAGAGAACAGAGATTTTAACTGTGATGGTGATAGCTCAGGTATAATTGTACCATAGCACCTCCACCCCTCCCCCCCACCTCTGTGACACCTCAGGGTCGGCCTGTGGCCCAGCGATGGCCGAACTGGGATGCTCACGATCTGCAGACATTACTGCCTCAGGCCCTGTGAGGCTCCTCTGAGTGATGTGATTAACTGCAGTAAAATACCAGCTGCACGTATTGGTATAACTAAACTAAACTGCATTGGTTAAAAGGAACTGGATCAGTTTACACAGCACATACCCAAATGTTATGCCAGCAAATGGTGTCTGTAAATTGTGCGCAGTGTGTTCCGTGGCTGTTCCGTGACGCCCCCCGCCCTCGTGCCCTCTGATTCCCGCGATGGGCTTCAGGTTTACGGTGACCCAGGACTGCTACACTGGTTATGGAAGATGGATGGATGGACGGATGGATAATAAACTGTTATTACCTCAGTCAGAGCTGTGAATTCGAAATGCGACTTTGCAATCACAGGAATGATAGCAGCGTGGGTGCGTCTGCGGGACTGCCTTACAGCTCATCCCCCAACTGACCCCATTTGTAAGAGCCAGTCGGGACCATCATTTGTCAGGAAGGCATCTTGTTCAGGAACAGCGGTCCTCCAAAATGGCCTGCACGTTCCCCTCATGGCCCTGCCAGACGGACACCTTTCAAACTGAAAAACGCAGAGCCTCAAATGCGCGGACCCATGAGTGGGCCGGGTCCTCAGCCATAATCACGTGACCAGCAGCATCTCCCATTGGTCAGGTTCTTTGAAGGGCTGAGCACCTGGGAAAACAAGACAAATAGACCAGCTTGAGTCCTGTATGTAGACGCAGCGGCAGATTATTAACGATAATGTCGATTTCAGTTAGCAGTGGGGGTGCCATGCTAAGAATGCAACTGCACCTGCAGCTACCATCAAAATACACACCAACCGAAAGGCTTTTTCTTTAACCCCCTGCAGTCGCGGGAACTGAATGCCATCAAGCCTCAGACTAATTAAATGTGTGACTGTCCGGACACTAATTAACATATTTGTGAGACAGGCAGACAGGTCTTTAAGGATGCGCTGCATGTTCACAGCTTGAGTCGTGCCTCTCAGATGCAACTTATAAATGATCGCCAGTGCATCCAATCACAGGTCAGCCCCACCTCCTGAAGACAAGTCTGCCCTCTAATTGGCTGCCGTAAATAGGGCTGCCATTTATGAAAACATGTCCAAACAGCCAACAAAGCAGCAGCACCATATATCCTCCATAAGTCTGTCCCACCCCATGAAACTGTGTTCTTATGCTGGTTTTGAAAAATATGACTAATCTACACAGGTGGACCTTTAGGTAACGTGGGATTTCAATGAGCCAAGACAGTTATGCTTTTTATGAGGTGTTAATTAGATGCTGTCTTCTGTCTAGGAGCACTGTGTCCAGAATAAGACACAGGCCTCGTCTGATAACTGAATCGAGACTGTTAAGCTCCTGGGCATATTTCACTGGACAAAAATTTCAGCTACAAGAGCCATAAATGTTAATATTTTGTCGACATGATGTTCGGCCGGCGTGTCTCGGCACCAAGGGGGTGTGAAAAATTTCAGGTCTGCTGGAGAGGCAATACATGCAGGAAGGGGGGGTGTTAAATTGTTGCTTTCTGACAGGCAGGCACCAGGGCAGCCGGGTCCTCGGAGGACCCGTGGGCAGCGGGGCGCGCTCCTGTGCAGAGACACTCAGCTGATCGTCTCTGCAAGCTACTGCCGCTATACACACGACACACTTCAGCTCCTCAGAATCTCTGAATGCCTGAGCAGCGACTCACAGGGCTACAGATACCAGCTAAAGACAATCAGAAATGCCATGCTTTCATCTCCCAGTGTTAGGTGGGCTGCCTCTTGATTGTGCATCTAATGTAAAATGTATATTACCTTGTGTTGTGTTCAGGGCTGCCAACTCTCACGCATCTCGCGCTTACAGACTCTCATGCTCACGCAGGAAAGCTTACGGCAAATCCATATTACAGTGGTACCTCGGTTCTCGAATTCACTAGAACTCGAATTTCTTGAAAGTCGAACAAACCAATTTAACCTACAACTCGATCTGAATATCAGAAGTCAAACTGTGAACGCTGACCTAATATAAATTGTACGCGCCAGGAAATGAGTCATACTACAATGCAATTCTTACTTGAATG
>JAODJW010000097.1:366669-381313 GCA_026777045.1 Hyperopisus bebe
ATTTACTCATGCCACACCCCAGCAGACACACTTGTGGTATAGATTATTATATTGTACATGTATTAATCCAACTTTACTTAACCAGATGCGTGACTATTAATAATCCCGACTACGTATTTGTGCTGGATATCACCGGCATGCCAGGTGCCTTGTAGGCGGAGCTGCATGTCCGTTACAGCCGAACAGAACTACAGCTAAAAGCGGCCCTGGGGACCACATTGTTTGTCCGTTATAAGTGAAATTCCGTTATATGCGAGTCCGCTATATCCCATGCTTTTCCTGCATGTTCTTAAAGGCGCACGGCCGGGACCAGCGGACCTCATCTGTTATAGACGATATTCCGTTATAGACGATATTCCGTTATAAGCGAGTCCACTATAACGGGATTTTACTGTATCGGGAACACTAGAGATAGAGATGGATGGATTGATAGATGAATGGATAGATAAATAGAAGCACTCACCGAAAAATGACACTCCACTCTGACCCCCAGTGAAGGTGGAGGTGCAGTTATTCACGCCTCCTCACCCTCTACATACAACCCCCTTCCAAACAAGCATCACATTGGCTGTCTGACCTTGGTCAGTGGGGGTGGGGAGGGACATAAATCCTTTCGGGTTTGCTCCACAGCCGGCCTATTAGAGGCAATTTTAAAAAACATGATTTTATCAACCTTTAAACAATGAACGATGAGGAGGGACAACAAATATGTATCCAGGAGCAGAAGACGTGACCTCTGTGGCGCGGGGCTGGTGTGTGTTAGCTCAGCAGATTAATCTGCGGGGGAGAGCGATGGTCAGGAGACGCCCGGCGACATAATTGAAAGGGGGGCCATTGTGATGGCAAGAAACAATGAGTAATTAAAATCGGAGGCGTATAGCTTATGTTCTGTCATCCGTGAAAGTGCGGGGTGTCTTCCATCTCGGCCATAATGAAAAATAAGTCAGGTAATTGTCATCCCACATTGTGTGTCGTCATCTATTAAATGTGCAATTCATCTTCCCTCACAAGTGGCAAAAACAGGTACATTCATTTATAACCCGTGAGCAAAGAGATGTTGAGCCTTTATTGTTCACATAGGTCACAAAATACTACATGCACTCTAACATTAACTCTGTGTCACACACACGCACACAGTCATGCATAAATCTGGGTGTAATTAGTTCATGCTTATTAATGCAGCATAGAAGAATAGAAGAATGAAATAACATTTTGCGAATAGCGTCTTTTGAGGTCTTAAGGAGACCTTTTAGTGTGTAGATGTACGACAGACTGACAAAACAAATGCCGCCGCATTTCCCGCCCCGGCGACAGGCCTTTACAGGCCAGCCTCGTGCGAGGCCTGCACTTCAAAAGCAGCAGCTGTCAAAGCACCGCGGGAAAAAACCTTCAGGAGGTAAACCTGCTGTGCTTTGAAATGCCTTTTCCCAATAAACAGACAGGCCGGCCGAGGATTCTGGGAAAGGCTGCGGCCAGAGAACGCAGCGCTAAACTGTGCCTGCCTAAGCCTGAAGGTAATCGGTGTCAGCGCGAATGCGACCATGGATGTGGGCCACGTCAGAAAGGGCCAGTGCACCGAACAATGCTGGTGGGCCACACCCCCCTTGCCACTTGGGAAAATCAGTTGTGGGTTCAAAGAGGTTCTACCACTGACAGGCAGGGACAGGCCCAAGGAGAGCCCAAATTGTGCCACCCCCCCCAACTTTGCTGTCATTTTGGCAATTTCAGGATAGTGCCCCCCCCCCGCCGCAACCGCCCAGTCCTCCAGGCTGTGACCCTAGGGACCTGGAGCCAGCCCGGGGTCACTGCCACCCTGTCCCCCCTCGCCTTTCTTCATGCTGGATCGGGATTCCTGATGACAGAATGAGAATTTCTTTGTACACTGGTGGCTTCAGAGACCAGTGATAGACTGTCATTCCCTCTATTTTTTTCCTCTTTCCGGAGGGAGAAGAGTGTGCCCTCCTGTTCTAGGCAAGCTAAACTTCATCCAGGTTGTCAGACGTTTACGTCTGATTGACAAAATGGCTTTTCAGCTCTCTCTCTCTCTCTCTCTCTCTCTCTCTCTCTCTCTCTCAGAGGCAATTAATTTATAAAGAAGGCTTATCATGGACAGGAGGAGTAAATAGAATATTGAGTAAGAGAAGCAGCCAATCATTGGAGATCTTTGGTGGAGGCAGGCTGCACACTTTCTTGATGGGGGGTGCAGGGGGCGTAGATTCTTGGGAGACACGGTGGCAATGGGAGACATGATAGCAGTGGGAGATGTGACAGTGAGGAGTGACATTGTGGGGGTGACATTGCAGGGATGACATTGAGGGCTAATAACACAGGGGCAACATTGGGGGGTGACATTTGGGGTGACTCTGAGAGGTGACATTGCAATGGGGTGACATCACAGGGGTGACATTGCGGGGGTAATATTTTGAGGGTGTCATTCAGGAAGTGCCACCATGGGGTGGCAGTATGGGGGTGCCATCACAGGGGTGATACCGGGGGGTGACATTACTGGGTGACATTGCAGGCCCCCAACAGGGACTCGGCAAAAAAAAAAAAGAGACAATGAGTGAATAAATCATGGGATTCAAGAAACACAAAGCAAAATTCGGAACAGGCAGACGAAAACGCAAACAAACATGGGCTGTTGTTACAGGGCACAGACATCAGATGCCCTCGATCAGTGGGGTTAGCCAGGGCTTCCCGGTGGCTGGAGGACAGTGGTAAAGTAAACACTTGGCTCTTACCGGAGTGCAGCGTGCCAAACCCTCAGCAGGCGGCAAATCGTACCTTTGCCTTTGTTCAAGCCTGTCTAGTCGCTAATCTCCTTGGTGCGATGAAGAAGCTTACCAGCTTTATGTCGGCATTCCCTTCCCAAATTTCATTATCACCATCGGCTGTACGAGCGACGCCCCGCCTACACCGTCCTCCTGGAAAGGCAGCACCACCAAATAAACAAACATAGTGTTAACCGACAGGCTGTATGTTAAACGAACATGCATTTGATGCAGTCTGACGCAAGAGCAGAGGTGCATTGGTGCACGGAGCATCCTACTAGCGAGGTGTAGGATCCTCGTGGGATGAATTCAAAGCCCGTAGCACTCCAAGGTCCGCCTCAGATCGGTGCTCCCGCTAAAGGTTCTAGCAGGAAAACAGCTCACAAAGAGTGACAAGATCCGCGCTTTCCATTACTGACAGAAATATCTCACATTTAAAGCAGGGCCCCCTATTAATGGCCAACCTGGGCTAACTGCTGTACTGGTTCAGCTACAGTTATCACACGTAGGTTTAAAATATATAAGCTTGAAATGAGCAGGATCTCAGGCCCTCTTCACCTTGCACTGCAGAAGTGGCATACTGGATGGTGTACTGTGTGTGTGTGTGGTACAAGTATACTTTACATCGTGGGGACCAAATGTCCCCACAATGTGATGAAAACCTGTTATTTTGACGTCGTGGGGATCATTTTTTCAGTCCACACAAAGGGAAATTCAGTTTTTAAAAACCCGTGACTGCAATCAAAAAACTAAAAATGCCAGAAGACCTGTAATTTGTTTGGCTACTTGTGGTTAAGTTTAGGGTACACGCACACAGAAATTTAACAAACTGTGGAAACTAAACTAAATCTAAGAAAAGTTAAAAAGTGCACAAAGAAACCACTTTGCGAAAAACTCATTTAAGAATAATGAGTATCGTCCAAAAGTATATTTCACAGGATGCTAAACATTGCTGCGCTAAGTACATATTTTAGCTAGCTGCGCAGCGTGGTGCGCCGGCTGCGTGGACGCGGCAGGGTGCAGCGGGGAAAGCGGCTCCCTCCGACCCTCTGCCTGCCTCTTTTATTCAGCCCCACGCCGCGTCTCTCAGCGCGTGGGATCTGCCTCTCCGCTGCCGCGGTGTCCCGTGATAAAGCCGCGCGGAGTCGCTATTATTTATTTCTTTTGGTGCGGCAACGCGGGTAACCGTTTTAATATCGCCGGTGAAACATGATTATTACCCCTTAATGCTGAAATTAAAGAAGGTTCCTTCCTTAACGCTAAATTTTTCCTCTGTAGCCCCCCACGGCCCTGCATCTTTATCTCCCCATGTGCTTCTGGTTTGAAAACCTTTCCCCCTGCTGTTTGAAAAATATTTCTCATTTTTGTCCCCCATGGTGCAGAGAATCCCCAAAGGCGAGCCATTAGTGATCTTCTCCCCAAACACTTATTACTCGCGCTCATACTTCCTGCGCTGCCTCATTGGCTTTCGGTAAATTATGCAGATGAGGTGGTGCTCGGCATATAGCCCTCCTTGCGCTGTGACTTTGCGAGCGCCACGCAGATTTCCGAGGACAGGCGAGGCCATTAAAGCGACTGGCACCGTCAGCGAGATTTATGCGCGGATGACAGATTAGATAGGGGGGCGTTTTGCTGCTTGCAGGTCTGAGTCCTACCCTCTGTTTGCATTTTGGGATGGAATGTAGTTTCGACTTCAGAGCACTCGTTCCCATTCCAAGGCGTAAAAAAAAAACCAGGACAGATCGTTTGTTACTGATGAGCTTACAGAGACCTAAATGACGTTCTTATCCTTAACTGTGTTACTATGCCAAAGTTTTTTTAAGTTAACTTATCGTTAGCAAAGTGACTCAGGCAGCTGGATGTCTTGGGCAGGGAATGGATGAGGATACATGTGTAATTAGAGCTTCATTGTACCGCACAGATAAGTCACACGCACACGGGGAGAACATGCAAACTCCATGCAAACCGTGAAGGTGTGAGGCCCCAGGGCTGAGCCGCTGTTCCTCACAGACCTTTCCTGAAGGTGAATCCAAGGGGGCAGGCCAGCGGCTGTGATAGTCCATAATTTCTTTATTCAGACAGCATATCCCCCCCCCCCCCCAAAAAAAAAAACACGCAAGCTGCAATCTTCATGTGGCGTGTAAGTAAACCCTCACATTTTATCACAGAAACTTCTAACAAAGTGCCGCTTAGAGCGAATGGCTCGGGTGGGCAGTGGGGGTAACTGTAGGCTGTCTGAGCGGCCCCCACCCAGGTAGGGGATGTGGGGGGGGGGGCATGGAAGGGAGACGGGGTTGTTGTCATTACGTCTCAGAGGTTCAGGTTCCCACAGGAGGCAACTGCAGACCAGCCAAGGAGAAGAGAAAAGAATCATGATCATTTTCTCATGTGTTTTATTAAAAATATGAGTCCTTCCTGTTTTGTGAGGGGGGGAGGTATTACTGCCCACTCCACGGAAAGATGGCCTCTGTGGCACCATGGCCCCCGGTGCAGCGTTTCGGAGGGAAGACCGGTAAGCGTGAAGATCAGCGTACCACTGAGGAGCACATCACCGCGTTAGCGCTGCAGAAACCTCCGAGCTCCTGGAGTAGGTCTCTCCGCCTTTGAACAGGAGCTTTGTGAGTGCATTAAGCACAGACCCAAGGCCCGCACATAACCTCCTTAGGCATGTTTACGCATTTGTAATTCCGATCTTGACCTGTGTGCACAGAGATCAGTGTAGCACTCCGCACCGGATGCTCCCGGCTGTTCCGCTGTCCCCAGCGCCCTGCACTGCCCTCCCCCGACTTCACCTCTCACCCTCTGCATTCGAACCCCAATGGCCCAAATTAAACTTAAGAGGGGAAAGGTCATCCTCTTCCCTTTCCTAGGAGACTGATGGGAGACGGAAGACTTCCTGCCACGCAGTCCTGGCTGCCGCGGCTTCTGCCTGACCTTAACCAGCGATTTAGGGCCAGCTAACCCTCCTAACTGCTACATCATTACCCACTAAATAACCAAACTGATTCAGGGTCAGCTGCTGGGGGCAAGTATATCGGTCTGACCACACCGGCAGATTCCCTCTAAAAAGTTCCTCTGCTTCTTAGTAAAATAGCATTTTCAGCACCATCATATTTCTAAACATGAATTAGCTCTCATTGCAAAGAAATCTGTCAATAAGGCATTCATTTCTAAATAATAATAATAATATTAATAATATTGCATCAGATAGACAGACAGATAGCTAGATAGATAGATAGATAGATAGATAGATAGATAGATAGATAGATAGATAGATAGATAGATCAGGTTGTCACCCTGATCACCCAACGCGTCACAGCCGCTGGGAGGAACGGGGGCGGGCAGCTCTGCCGGTCAGGAAGGAGAGCGAACGGCTCCACTTGTACATCCTGTAAGGAGGATGGAAACCCAGCATTGTTCCTGAACGCGGGATCCTTCCGTGCGGCATTCATCTCTGCTACTGCCAGTCTCTTGCCCCCCCCCGCCCGTTTTAGCCGTCGAGGCTTCCGTACACGCTGGGTGCGCTGGCTGCACACAGATTACTCAGGCTGGGCCTCCTGGTGTAGTCATAAGGAAAGAAAGAGCCCCGCCTTAATTATGTGAGCGGGACCTGCAGCCACAATAACTGTTTGGGCAAACGGGCGGGAAAACGTGTTCAGTCGCTGTTTGTGCTTCTTTAATACCCCCCTGGGGGACAAATAACCTGACAGGATTTATTTAAGTGTGTTTGAGTAATGCTAAAAGCCCACTTACAATCTGCTATAGACACAGAAACGGCTCCTATTAATTGGATGGTATCATGACTATCAGTGAGTTTTAACAGGGCGCTTTGTGGCTGACGTAGGATGCCGAAACAAAGCAGACCCTAAATTTAGAGCAGAACAGTTAGTGCCCACATTATGGTGATTTACTCCATGTAATGAATAGTAAAACTTTGTCCACAAAGTGAAAATGCGTGCGCACACACACACACACACGCACACACACGCGCACACATTAATGCATACCCCTTAAATCCCTTATTCTGAAGGGAAAACTTTTATTTCTAACCTTCTTAAAAGTTTCAGTGCTGTTTATTATATTGTGAATCAGATAGCGTCATGTGGTCAGATTCATGGTTTTAACGAAGTTGTTTGCCTGTCAGGCTGGGGGGGGGGGGGGTTGGGGGGTACAGATCAGACCCCTTTGTCTGTCTTTAAAAGACTGTGAAGTTAAGTAGGTCAACTCAGTTTTCAACTAATACATAACTGAGCAACACTACAGTATTATTTCAGAATCCATCGGTCAGATATTAACATGCTTAGAAATAGATAGTAATTATAGCAAAAATTGTAGGAATTTGAGTTTTATTTAGAAAACATTCATTAACCAAGCTCTGCGAATTCACAGTTTTATTCTGATACTCTGAACCGTCACAAACACCAAACGCCTGTCTCATTTTAATACTCTCCCTTCTTAAGTCTCACGCTCATACAAAAGATGTTTTCAAAGCAAGTGGGGTTTTCATTGTCATTCTGTCAGCTAAATTAATAATGTCATTGGTCCGATAATGTCTAAGGGTCAAACTTAATTTAAATCTCAGTCCATTAGAAGCTTGTTTTCCGATAAACAGACTCAGCGGGGTGGGGTGGGGGGGGCTCATTTAGACAGCGTGCATTCCCATCTTCTCCAAAGGCTCTTAGGTCTTCTTCTGAGTGACAGGTACACACGTCTGGATGTATTTTCTGGGGAGATTTATAACCGGCTGTCCGCCTGAGACTTTCACTAAGCCGGAACGGATCGGGAAGGACAGGCTCCGGAGCTGGCGGGTCGCCCCCTCAGCCCTCTCATTGGGTTTGGTCACGAAACCAAAACGAGGAGGCCGTGCTTTAAAAAACGGATTTGCCCAGTCTCTACAGGATGTGCCGTCTGTGCTCAAAGTAAACGTTACAGGTTTTCTTCTGGGTGGTTTGAAGAGGAGGTGCACTGGGAGATCAGGATCTGCCCCCCACTCAGTGCTTCCTCGCTGCGGGCCTTGGGTTCCGCACGGGTCCTCCCGCTGATCTGTCATTCGCCGGCAGTGTAAGAAGCACCAATCAGCTCGGCCCGTTAGCCTCTGCCTGCGCCGCCTGTCTGCACATATGGGCGCATCATGGCGTGTGGTTCACTAGGGGCCCATAACCTCGAGCTGGAATGTAACTGCAATTAATCCAGTAAAATATCCATGTTTTAATGGACACAATGATAAGTTGCTTCAAATAGATGTATTGACTGAAAACAAACAAGATGTCATTTCACAGTAACTGAACTGTAAAGTAAGATACTCTCCCTTCAGCCACCATGCCTGGCGTGGTAAACTTCACCTCTCGGATCAGATTGCTGGCCACGGGCCTGGGGCTCTCATATCACATCCCGCTTTCCGACGCCTTTACTCCAGGCCTCCGGTTCACCGCAGGATCGCGTGCTTGTGGGCAGAGGCCAGGCTGTGTGAGCGAGACCAGCCAATGAAGGCGTTATCCTCCCTGCTACCCCACCCATACTCGCCTGCCTGATGCATGGTGTCCTGTTATCGCTAATAAATGCCCTGAATCGATTTTCATACCGACAAATAGGAAAATATCCATCAGGTTCAGTCAGAAAAACAAACACTCACGATGGTTCTGAGATAATAAAATACAGGGGCGGTCGTACATCAGATAAACGATAGCATTACATCAAACCAATTTCTTTTATTATAGGAAATATTTAAGCGATATCTGAAAAGGATTTATTTTGCTGTGTTAACATGCAGTATCTATCCTGCGACTGGTCCATCTTAAAATCCCTGGGCTGAGTCATGGTGGCCATTATCTCTGTCCTCTCGTCTTGATTTAGTGCACTCCCCTTTCCTTCTCGGAAAGATTAAACTCCCGTCGTAGACTTGCATGTCATGGAAGACGGCTGGCAGTCTTCTTGTTTTAGACGAGTGTCTCTTTTGACGGAGACCTGAACCCCGTCGGATGCAGTCGGCAAGCAGCGACCGATCATTTGAGAGACAAGGGCCTGTCTCTCTGAACATGCAGCAGACAAGCCTGCGTCAAACCAATTGCTCTGCGTTTCCTTTATTTACGGTTACACTTGAGATATTGCGACACTCTGCTAAATTACATTTACAATGGGAGAGAGTGATCGCCTGTCAGAAAAACACAAGTAGGCAACTTTCCGTAGTTATTCCAGAACATTCCGGCCTCGATGTGCTCACCTCTCTAAGTGAATGCTGCCAAAAGTCTTTCTACGAGAACCGTGAGTGATCTGGAGTCACGTCCTCCTGGAAGATCACATTACGTAACGTAACAGGCGCTGCAAAAGGACGTAAAAAAAAAACACTTCAATGTGCATCGTGTCACAGCGAAAACGGCCGAGGAAATGGGATTAATACCGCTGGGCCAGGAATTCGGACTTCATATCATGACAGGAGCGGTAACATAAACCACACGCGCTTCTCTTTATTCCCCCGGCGTTGAAAAACAGACTCAGACACAAACTTCTTAATCTAATAAATTGATTTTCTGTATTCTCGACTGTGGGCTGACAAACACAGACTCCCCGTGGCTCAGCCCCTACATCCATTTCCTGTTTAAAGCAGCCCAGCATATCAGAAGACAATAGGATGGCCCAGTAGTTCCCAAACTGTTTTCATGCTGAACAGTAACTATTCATCTGGGTCTGGCCATGGTCACCTAAGGATTTGGGGCTGCGCTCATAAGCTCTGTTTTACCGTCCCGATTCTTTGAGCGAAAGCCTCAATCCACCCGAGATGAGGCTTTAACATCGCTTGCAAATGAAAAACAGATTATCCTTGGATATGAACTCCCATGCTCTTCTGTCACTGGACAGCTGTACCGAAATGAACAATGAGAGGTTCACTCATGTCCGGGGGGCTGGTGTCATCTGCACCAGCAGATTGCTGGGGGGGGGGGAATCAGGAACCGACTTCACAGGGCTATCCCAACACCACGCCGACAGCACGGAGGAGAAAAGAAAAAAAAACACACTGAATTAATCACAGACCCACGACTCGGTTCTGAAGTCATACGTTCTCTCCACATGGGGAAAAAGATTTACCACCCAAGGCTCGAGTTGATGCCTGTGAAATACGTCAAAAAAAGAAAAAAGATTTTAATCCAATTGCTGTCAAGACTTCCAAGTGTAGCATGAAACGGATCAGGACAACAATGCAGATCAAAATGCGAGGCTACTGCTCTGCCAGGGGTGGCTGCCCTTTCTGCACGCCTGGTGGGGGGGGAGGGGGGGAGACACGTGTTTATGCGTGTACATGCCAGTACGGGAACAGGTGCGACAGAAACCTGCCTGACTTTGACATCCTGAAGTACAGCTGGATCTAAATATGTGGGGAAAGTAACAGGAACAAAGGAGCGACCCCTTGTAATGCGCATGCAGATGCACAGTGCTGGCTCTCAGTCCACGCTGCTGGGCCCTGGCGCCCCCCAGAGGCCTCCTCATCCCGGCGCATTTGATGAATTCCGTTTGACATCGGCAGGCTTTCCGGATGGTCTCCATGGCTGGGTGGGGTGGTGCCGGCCGTCAGCGCATTCCTCTGGATTTGGCCAGTTGGCGAGGCCTATCTCTACCCTGGCAGACAACCCGGGGGGGCCTCCACCCCCAGCCCCCGGGCTGCCTTTGATGCAGCACAGGCCCCGTTGACATTTTTGTTGTCTGTGTTAACGCGTTAATTCGGGAGGGGGCTCACCTTCCCCCCCCACCAAGAGAAAAACAACGCGGGAATGAAATCGGCATGAACACGCAGCATTTGATGAAAAGAGCTGGGGACGCCAGTCGACCTTGGCGTTTGCCAGCAGATCTGCTCCTCTGCGGGTCTCTCAGCGTCCGTCTGCTGGGCCTGTGCAGCTGGCCGCCATGTCAGGTGAAGCACAACTGCAGCAGCTTTCCAGAGGACACGCCCCCCTCTCTTCCAGAACTGTGGTACGGGGTGGGATGCTGCACATAGCTTCCCGTAGATTCCCATGACTGAGGTACACTGCCATTTTTAAGCAGAACAGCCGTGTCTGATAAAGAGCGCCTCCTGGAGGGGTATGTGTGCCTCTGCAGTCTGCCAGTGTGGCCTTCCTCCGTGTGAATGTTCTCAGTGTTCTCCTTGTTCATCATAGTCCTCCATTAGATGACAGTTGCTCCAGCCAGGCATATAAATATTCAGGCCTGCCCAAGGCCGGTGATTATCCCTGTGACCCCCCACCCCACCCCCCCACCAGAGGTTGGGCATGGGGGGAGGGCTGAAATGGTTGCAACCTGGGCTTTCACATGGAGTGTGTTTGGGGTGTGGCACATCCTCAGAATATTTACCATGTTCTCCCTCACCGGCCACCCAGCACCCCCCAGCCTTCCAGACGACCGGCACCCAACCCAATATGCCCACTGCAGTGACACAGGCCCTACACAGCCCGGAGCACAGATAGCACCTCAGCTTCCGAAGGAATTTACACCAATCAGGGGAAATGCCAGCTACTCAACCACTGCAAATCCTGGTGAACCACAACCTGCGAACTAACTGCTGTTGCCAGGGACCACACCCCGGCCCCTAACAGACCAATGTCATGCTGTTCCTGAAGCTCCTCCCACACCTCTCTCCTCCAATGAGTAAGGAAGCTCAGAGTCATCACCATGGCCATCCTGGTATGATGTGTGGCTGGTGAATCAGTCACAGCTACCGAAAAATTCTGTATATAATTGACATGTCTGGCCGTTAAGGGAATTATATTTAAACACCATTCAGCTTACACTCCAACAAAACAATTTACCATAAAATGTTAATTTTAAAACCATATAGTTATGAGACAATTTGGTTTTAAATTCTTATTTCAACAAACATATCATAAATTTTGTGAAAATGAACACATTAAAAATATTGAAATAAAATGATACTTTATTCGAAATATATGCAAAACATATTACATGAATTTACTGAGGAAAATATAATTATAATTACTATATAATTTAAAATGCACTTCTTATCAGAAAGCACAATGCACGCCATTCCAAAGTGGTCAGACTGCTGTATAAATTTACAGGGGATTCGTAATGATTCATGTGCAAATGTGTCACAGAGATTCACAGGGTTTGTTAGAGACGGTTAGAAGTTTCTAATTTAAAATTTAATTTTTTTAAAAAACGACTTCGGAATGCCTCGGTTACTGTGTTTTCGCAAAATGCAAAAGCCATTTGCATTCTCACGTTTTCTTAAAATGTCACTAACATCAAAATAAAAGTAAAAATATCTAATCCCAAACTGTAGGAAGCATACCGTACCAGCAGATGGGGGGAGTTTCAGTTATTTCAACTCCACTTGAAATCTAGGTTATTCAGCTACGTGTTAAAGCCATTTTTAAAGAAAATGTACACCACAAGGACCTACAAACTGTTGTGATTTTTCTTCTCAGTGATTTTTTTCCCTCAGTTGTTGGCACGTAAAATTCAAAGTATCATGTGACGCAGGAACTGTTAGCGCAGTTCGGTTAAGCAGAAATCTTAAATACATTAAAATACATTACTGCTACATTATACTGAGGCAATTAGAGACGGTCAGCGCTCGAATTATTTTGCAGGAGTAAAAGGCTACGGAAGAGCGCAGATATTTTGCGTTTGGGGTAGGAGGAATCTGCCAATTGACGATTACTGCACGTTTTACATAAATTAACAAAAAAACATAAAACGCAATCGGAATTTACGAAATATAATTAGAATGGAAAAAAATAAATATTAGCCAAGCCTGCAGACACGTTTTATAAACGTTTTATAAACGTTTTATAAACGTTTTTGTGCATCAAAGAAGCTGTTAAAATCAGCGGCAGCTAGGATCTGGTATTTTTACACTCCGATGATCAAAATGCACATCTGATTGTCACATGTGAGTGACGGGAAGGCTGAGGTGAGCATGCTGCACTTTGACAGGGAGCTTTCTGTAGGGGGCAGTACTGGAAGATTTATGGGGGGGGGGGGGTGAGGTGTTCGCTCTTTTCGGCACATCTCTGCCGCTTTCTGCCCCTGTGTGCTGACAGTATGAACATCCATACAGGCTTCATGAAATTTTGTTAAGCAACGAAACGGGGAATTAAGACATTATTTGTTTTTTTTTTCATGTTATGGTTGCCCAGTGCAGTATTGCTTTAAGTTTTAGTCCTAAGCCATCGCCATCTGAAAGTTATCCATATTCCCAGCTCGACCGAGTCTTCTCCAGGGAGGAGGGCAGAATTTACCCAAATGGCCATCTTTGGGGAGATCAGAAGGATCAGATGATAATGAGTCAGAGTCCCTGCGCCATCCCCAGCATAAAGAATGACGCCTGACTATACCCTACTGCAGCGCCAGGCTTAACAAATAGAGCAGGCAGGTATGTGTCACACCATGTTATACCGAGTGACTGTGACCCCCCGGGCAGTAATCGGTTATCTCTTTTCCGTGCGTGTAAGGGTTAGGCACCGCTGAGTGCCGTTTCGGGCTAGATACGGTGTGACTAAACGCCGAACTGGCCTGCGGTGCTCCGGGGCTCCGGGTCCCGCTGGGAAGAGAGGGGCCTTCGCAAATTGCGAGTGACAGGTGCGCCACGACCCGCACCTTCAGCGCCGGCATTGTCTGGGCTCCCCCGGCGCGCCGTAGCTCCTAAGCCCGAAGCCCGTCCGCCCCCTGCGGGGCGACAGAAATCAGCTGCGAGCTCGCTAGATTGCGAGGTGGAGGAGTGACACGCACCTGGTTAAAATCCGCACATTCGCTCAGCAGTTAGTTTTAAGACAGCAGAGACGGCACGGGGGTGAGGGGGGGCAGTCTGCCTTCACCTAAAGAGCGCAAAAATATTACCGAGAATCCTGATACGCAATCAGAGGGAAAGCTAATAGATTAAAGCCATCGCTTCCTTTCCAAAGGTCCTCGTGTGTGATTTTGTGAGCCAATAGAGATTTTCAGGGGTTTAAAATGTAACTAAGTATTTAATGCTGCACTCCCTAATTTATTGTTCCTTTTGATGGAATATTCTTCAAAGCCCCCTCCTTACATCTGTGTATCATCTGGCCTACAGCTTTATTTAAGATCTTTTAAGTCCTGCCTCGTACCTCTCTAATGGCGCGGCTGAAGTGGCTTTACCTTAGAAAGAGAGATCAGAGTTTATTAACACCTGGAAAACACAGGGCTCCGAAGCGCGGCGAAATAGCCCACACCCCCTGAGACGAAACAGAACAAGAAATAGCAGAAGTGGTAAATATTAATGCATGCTGTTTGATGTCTGCATTTCAGGCGGACCCACTCCCATTAACATTTTTAAGTGAAACATCAGTTTTATCTGAAGTAAATGCTGTATCCGAGGAGGAAGGCAGTTTCATGCCGCCATCACATGCACAAGATAAAAAGGCAAAAGCTCCAATTACTAGCGTTTTTTTTTTTTATAATAGAATAAGATGCCCCGGCAGAAGCTGCATAGGGGTATGATGACACAATGACTTAGCGCCCCCTAGAGTACGATTTAAATACACATTTTGCATTTTTTTCTGAATTAGCCGCGGTATAACACTGCACGTAAAATGAATTATATACAGTTAAAACATATAAACCGATAATCCGAAGAGCATTCCTTTGACTGCTAACGGTGTAAAGCAAGTTTGTATTTTTATTTATAAATCTAGAAACGTTCAAATGATAAACACTGTTTAATATTTGTCATGCTGTTCTTACTAGTAATTTATACCTGTACGTGTAATTTAGCGTGTCACTTCCTTGGTGCCGTATTGTCATGCTGTGGAACACTGTAGGCCTACATCTGAACAATATTCACAAAAGTATAATGAATACGAATATTCATTTAGAAAAAAACCTTGCTTTTACCTTATATA
>JAODJW010000097.1:433852-452610 GCA_026777045.1 Hyperopisus bebe
GGGGGGCGGGGGGGGGGGGGGGGGGGGGGGGGGGGGGGGGAGTAGTAAGTAGTGAGTGACAAGACCCTTCAACAGTAGACACATGTCCAGAACAATCCGGAAGGATAACTGCCAGAAGTAAAAATCAAATCGACACAACCTCTTTCTCAACAAGGCAAATTCTTGGGTGAAATGGCTACAGCTACCACTTATCACCCAGATATCTGATGACACCACTCAATACAACGACTTTGTTTTAAGGGTCACCTGACCTCTGACATCATCAACAGGACCCCAGCTGGAGTCTGGCTGTCGCTGCAGCCTGAGCTTGTGCCCATGGGCTCTCCACACCTTTGCTAAAAACACATTTTGCAGTGCTTAGTGATACAGTTTATCTGTGTAAAGGTGCCTGTGTCGCGTGTTTTTATGGCAGAACAGGTATAAGAAGTCAGACTTTAAGAAAGACACTGTGTAGTGGGTCCTTCACGGCTGAGTGGCCATGCTTAATGAAGTGCATATGTTAATATTACCCGTCGCCATACCGATATAGCTGTCACATGCCATTCCTGACTAAAACAGTTACTACTGTGCCAGTATTTATTTCAACTATTAATCATTTACATTCTAGGTACCACTTCACACATGATACTCATTTGAACATGCCGCGATCGTTCCTTTGAAGGTCTATATTTATAGTATTTTCTCCTGCAGAGATACTGAGGCCCCATTAAACCAAATCTGAAATTAGACAATGAAGTGTGTTCATTCACACACTCCCTCTCCCATCTCTTATTTCAGGCTCTTAATCTATTTCTCTCTCCAATCTGCCAAACACACAGAGACAGGAGGGCAGGCCAGCCAACTGAGAAGGTCACTGATGATTAGAAGGGCAGCGTTTTTCCCATTCAGAAGAAAACATTCTGTGGTACCTGTCTGCTTCTTAGCCATGTTGTGTGAGATTGATCATGGGCTTCTCAACAGCAATAAGGCAGGTTATCAGTGGGCATCGCAGGGCCTGATCAAGAGCTGTATATCTATTACAACTGAGAGCTTTAACTTCAATAAACCCTACGTGACATGGTTATCCTTCTAAAAACCTAAATGATGCTATACAGATACAGATTCATTCTGTTGTAAAAGTTATTTTGAGAGACACCATACTGCCCATGTGGTCGGCAATTAATAGGTATGGGTAAAATTTGAAATTCAAGAACAGTGGCAGGTTTCGTCTGCAAAGTTTAGCTGAGAACATTTTAACTGCAGAGTTTCCTCAGAGAGTGAAGATGGTGAAATCTTGCATGACCTGTGTGCCTCGGAGAAGGCCGCTGTTTAAGCTCCTAGCAATTTTTAATGGCACTCAGTACAAATTGTCAAATCCTGGTTGAGTTTCACCAAAAACTCCCCCAGAATTCCCCAGGGTCTCCGCTGAGGCCTGTTCGCTAAAATACAGGCAGCAGTCATGGCCTGACCACCTGCTTCCCGCTATGAGCTCTTAATAACACCGGCCCGTCTGTGACCCAACAGATTGTTCCTACGACTCAAGTAAACACGGAACCCCAATTTTGCTGGCAATCTGATGTCGTGTAATGCAACTGATGCTAGTCGAAGCCAAGGGCGTAATTTTGGATTGAGCATTGGGGAGGTTGAGATTCCCGCCCATTCATCATGATTATTTCAAGGAGGGGCTGCATTGGCCAGTTCTGATTATTGGGAGGGTTACAAGCCTACATAATTTACACCCACAGTAAAAGCCAATATCCCACCCCAGACAAGTGTAACCTCAGAAGATAGGAGCCTACCTACATCGCTTATAGGTTTCACCAAATGTGACGTGCCTCATACCAGTTTAGCTACATTTACATTTATGAAGCGACATACAAGTGAGTCAAATAGTATTTTACAAACATTTATGCTGTCAGGGAGTCGACTAGGCGTAAGTGCAGCTAGGCTGAGCTTCCGGTGAAGGCCCAGGTACAAATGCAAGCCGTATTGGAACAGGACCTACACAACAATTTCTAAGAGAGCAAAAACCTAATAAGAGTATTCAGGGACAAGAACTGCATCATACCAGCTGCCGCTGGCTGCCCACAGTCCCAGTAAAGCAGCCTTCCCTAGTTGCATAGTGCTGTGGTGGCCTTGTTGGATGAACCCAGTGAAAGCCAGCCCCTCTGGCTCAGACAGATCATAATCTCGCACACTGTCCAGCACCTGTGACTAACGGCGTTGCACGATGACCATTTGTCATGACACATGGTGTTTTTTTGGGACCACCCGGGCCCGCTGAAGGATCAGCCAAGCGACATGTTTAATTCACAGATACAGTCTGCTCTGTGCCCCACGACGCATGCACTGACCACAGCAGGCAGCATGCATAATTCTACTGCTTCCAAGGGCGCTGCTATATTAGCAGGAAAGCATCCTTGACAAACAGATCGTGGTTAATTCTTGTAGGCATATTTTAGCGTTACTTAATCTATCTGTGATGTTCCACGCTTCTTATTCTATAAACTGTATCTAAGAGTGAAAACTGTATCAAAAATGTATTTAGCTCATAAATCAAACCTCAATTTGTGACCCAAAGGTTGTCAGATCCAGGGTGAGACCCTTGAAAAGGATTCTGGGAATGCATTGAGCCAGCATTAACATAATCCATCTGCTTTGGTTCCTGTACTGCAAGTTGGTTAATTGGGTAATGGGCACAAATTCCAGAATCATGGCACTGCAGTAACTGTAATTATTTTGTTAGACTTACAGATTTTCACTGAAACACACAGTTAGTCCCCATATCCCCTCACTTTATACTAACTACATGATGATCGGTTGTCTAATTGTTTAATTGTCGTATTCTGAAATAGCGGTACAATTAATCTTTGTCAGTCCACTCAGATTTTTTCTGAATTAAATGCAGGTGTGTGTCTCATGTGGCTGTCGCCGTGCGTTGGTGTTCCATGTCAGCCTTCTGTAAGATGTTTATCTGGTCGAGCCGTGGCCAGATTTTCAGAAGTGGTTACTGAGTATTCAGATTTTCAGTCCACAGATGCATTTAAGCCCTCAACGCTGCTGACAGAATTGATTCCCCCCTCACCTCAGTATACGATCTTCAGCGTTAGTGTTTGAAGAGACCTGAAAAGCAAAAATTTGTTGCAGCTCCTAGAAGCTGAGTTCACATATTTTTAAAGGGTATTAGTATGAGGACAGGTAAAAAAAAGAAAAAAAAAACAATGAGAAAAACTATTTAAAGGGCTTGAAAAACAATGTTACTTTTGCCTCAGTGTTAATTTGCAGTTTCATTACTTTCATGTCAGCTGTGCTCGTTAGACCAGGGTGGCACAGCAATTATTTCTTTGCTTGGTAAATTACAAGCAACAGCTACACACTGGACTAGCTTGTGTTTTGAGTTTAGTGTCTTTAGTTTGCTCTGTCACCATGTTGGGATTAGAGTTTTCCCCATAGAAATGAATGGAGAGTCCACACAAACATATAATTATAAATCTGTGTGTGTGTGTGTGTGTGTGTCCTGCAGTTGACTGGCATTCCCCCCAGGATAGGATATTCCCTGGCCTTCCCAGGATTGGCTCCAGGCTAATGTCACGGCCCTGTCCTGGATACATGGTTCTGGAAGATGTTTGAATGACCAGAAGGATGCATTTCCTTAGTACTACAATTGAAGATGTGTTAGAAAACCACTTTGCCACCTAGAGTGTGCAGACATCTGGAAGCCAACAGCTGAGTCTGGTTTCAGCGACTCATGTCAAGGTGCCATTTGACTGGCGATGAATCAGAGTCACGTGACAGTGTGACATTACTGGTTATAAATCTGCTCTGAATCAGAATGAAAGGCAGGACGTTGGTAACCAAATATATGAATGTATATAAATGCAGTGATTCAGTGTGGCACGTCAGCGAGGACCTGTTTACCTTGCTGGGTTCCTGACGTACTGTGGTGTGTTTACTGCTTTATGATGATGAGGCTGTACATACAGCAGCAAACAGAGCATGCATGGCTGTCCACGTAGGATCTCCCAGACCGCCAGACGGGAAGCTGTGGTGCACTTCACGCCGAGCTTCTCGCCGAGGCCGGAAGAGGCAGCTGAATCCACCGTGACGGATATCTTCACAAAACCTCTTTCTGACCAAGATCCAGCTTTTAGCTGGCGTCGCAATAAGACATCATGTGAGCAAGCTTTTGTGCTGATACCGAGACTGCGGGAAGTCGCAGAGAATGAGGCGACATGTAAGGTCACTGCACGCTCGGAGCTGACGTTAAATACCATTAAATACCTTCATGGACCTCATGTTTATGAATTCAATAATCCATCCACATTCTAACCCCTTGTCCTGGTCAGAGTGTCAGAGGCCTGGAGCATGTTCCAGGCAGCACAGGGCATGCGACTGGGGGACATCCTGGATGGGATGCAAATCTATCATAAGGAATCACCTATACCATTTTATCACGTTTGTACAATAATATATTTTTAAATGTATCAACTGTATAAATTGATATAGAACCAAATCTTTTGAATATACAAGTAAATATGAAAATGTGAAAACGTTTCCCTGGTTTTTGGGGCTGCTTTTGGGGCAGGATACTGAGGCGTGACGTAACTGTTTATGCTGTAAATAAGCCCATGAAAAATTAATGTTCTGATGACACGGCTGCTGCTGTCTCCCGGAATGAGCTTTAACGTGCCTCATTTACAGGCCCCGGGGACTGTGACACAGAGAGGGCGAAGGCGTTTTTCACATCTAATGCCGGCAGTGCGCGTCCTCACCGACGTGTTAGCAAATGAGCGTGTCTTAAATCCACGTGTCAAATTTAATCTGCACACTCTGACACGCACGCAGTTTTCCACAGCGATGGTCCAGTCAAGCTGGGGAACACAATTTGATTCATAAGTAATTCTGGAACTTTCCAATAGACTTTTTTCGTGAACTGTGAAACAGCCTCCCTGCTGAATTTTGGAGTGTTAGCCGTTCGCACACAACCACGTGGAAAACCGCTGGCTGCAATTGGAAGGGGTAGCTCATCACTGCACCCGTCATGTGCATGTCAACATTGGGGAGACATTTCCACAGTGACAGCACCGCAAGGTGATGGCTGACAGGCCCAAATGTGCTGCCGATTCCCCCTAAAATCTCAGTCGGGGACGGTATGACCCCAGTGCTTGGGGGTGGGGCAGGATTCGCCAGACTGGCAGAGGGATTCACAGCAGACCATGGGCATCTGTGTCTGAGACCACCCAATTGGGGGGGTGGGGGCGTTAGGAGGGGCTGCAGCCGTCCTGTTTGACCAGGGGTGACGGGGCGTGGGTGTAAGGGCGGCAGGAGCGGATGCGACAGAAATTAGAATTCGGGACGGGGACCCAGAGACGCCACAGTAGTACAAAGGCACGTTCAAGCACCCCCACCTAATGCATTATTTAAAGGCAATTTAATTTGCAGATTCTGATTGGTGGATGTGAGGATGTTGTGTTTAGCAGTAAGGGTGCAGGTGGGGGGGTTGCTTTGTTCAGACTTATAATGCATAATAATAAACAGCATAACCAGACCCCCCCCCCCCCCCCAAATGGGAACAGCCTGAGGCTATAGTCTTGGGGACTAAGGACTCCAAATGTCCGGGGGGGCAGGGAGTAACACAGCAAGCCGGGGCAGGATTGCTATCCAGCACTAACACTGGGAATGATTCCTTTATCAGAATGGAAAACACCCAGAATTCGCGATCAGCCTTCGGAAATCGCTCGTGTCACCGAGTTCACCTTCGTTATGTGGCAAACTGACCCATTTTCATGCAGTGTCAGACGTGACACATGCAGTGTGAGCGAGTTCTGCTGCGGTGTCGCCCGCCTCGTCGCATTTCCCGCCAGGCTGGCTTTCCTCTTGCCGTATCAGGGGTGCCGCGTCGATCTCACAGCTTTAACAAGTCCGATACAGTGTGGCCATCGGGGGGGAGGAGGAAGGGCAGTCACAGCTGTCCTGCGCAATGGGGCTGTGCCGCCGGCATCGGCCTCAAACACGACATGCGAGTGGCAGCTTCAGTCTGCAGAGCAGCGTGGAAGCATTACACTCTGTGCTTCTCTTATTTCTTAATCTCCTCACTTTGTGACGCCATTTCTGTTTTTCCTCATGGATGGATGGATGCATGGATGGATGGATGGGTATAACAGAATAGAAACTTTTGTTGTCACGAAGCTAGGTAGGTAGACGGAGCTGACCTGAAGCTGGACGTGGCCTAGTTTGCCCTGTCATGGCCAGACTTATCAAGTTGGCTGGTTACTACTGGCTGCTGTACTTTTTACCAGTCGAAGCTTTCAGTTGCTGTCTGTGCACCACTGTTGGGTGGAAGGCATGGGTCAGTCGCATTCTGCGGGAGAACTAGGTCTCTCCTGCACACCTTGCCCTCCCCCGGGACCGTCGCCGTGTCCTCATTCACCATGTAGAGTGCCAGGCGTTCTTCGCACAAGGCACCGCTGAGGGACAGACGCAGCTGACCCCGGGGCCTGGTGTCAGGCTTGTCCACAGCGGCTGGGTCCCTCTCCGCTACCAGGAGCTTGTTACCGTAAAGGCAGCTGTTTGCATCGGCCGCTCTGTAATTACTGGGAGGGGTATTTATATAAAACATGCTGATCGGTGCTGCCTTATTTCCCTACTTAATGGAAGAATATTCTGCATACTAGGTCAGTTTGCTATTTCGGGACGGGATAAGCAGCTCTGGGGACATCTCTTTGCTTCATCCGTCCTCCATCTTTCCATCTTTGTCTGACATTGTTACCAACTGCAGGAAGGTAATAAGATTGTAATGTTGAAAAAAATAATCCCTCTGTGCTCGTCTGTGGTTCATTGACAGCAAATCGAATGTGCGCCCAGGCGTTTAACCCTAGAATACAGTGCGATGGGGACAGGAGCACATGGGGAACTGAGCTGCCTTCGGTGAAGCTTTTCGTTCCTTGCTAATGGGCCGGGAATCCGTCCGCTTCTCCCGAGCTCATTTGTTATCGCCATCCCATCGCGACGCCGACCAGCAGAATGCGCTGGAAGCCTGACACAAGTGTGGAGTGCGTATCATGCATGCTGCGGGGGCCGTTTTCCTTTCAGTGGGTCCTGGTGGATGAAGGCATCTGTGGGAGGACAGGATTGGGGGGGGGGGGTGAAAGGCTGCAGCAAGGAGCCAAGTGTGACATTTGCATGAATTAAGAGATTTGTGCCATTTGTAACACTGTGATTAGTGCTGGTTGTTACACTGCAATTTGTGCCATTTGTTGCACTGTGATGTGTGCCATTTGTTATACTGCCGTTTTGTGAGGTTTGTTACACTGTGATTTGTGCTGTTTGTTACACTGTGATTTGTGCTGTTTGTTACACTGTGATTTGTGCTTTTTGATACACTACAATTTGTGCCATTTGTTACACTGTGATTTGTGTCCTTTGTTACACTGCCATTTTGTGGCATTTGTTACACTGTGATTTGTGTCATCTGTTACACTGTGATTTGTGCCATTTGTTACACTGCTCTTCTTGCAGTATGTTACACTGCGAATTGTGCCATTTCATTCACTGTGATTTGTGCCGTTTGTTACATTGTGATTTCTGCAGTTTGTTACGCTGCAGTTTGTGTTGTTTGTTACACTACAGTTTGTGCCATTTGTTACACTGCCATTCTTGCAGTTTGTTATACTGTGATTTGTGCCATTTGTTGCCCTGTGATTTGTGCCAATTGTTACCCTGTGATTTGTGCAGTTTGTTACACTGCAATCTATGCCATTTGTTGCACTGCAATTTGTTCCATTTGTTACACTGTGATTTGTGCAGTTTGTTACACTGCAGTTTGTGTTGTTTGTTACACTGTGATTTGTGCCATTTTGTGATTCTTGCTGTTTGCTACACTACCACTTTTGCAGTTTGTCCCACTGCGGTTTGTAACTTTCTATACACTGCTGTTTGTTGCACTGTGATCTGTGTCATTTGTTACACTGCCACTTTGTGTCCTTTGTTACATTGTGATTTATGCCTTTTGTTACACTGTGGTTTGTGACATTTGTTGCATTTCAGTTTGTGCTGTTTGTTACACTACAATTTGTGTCTGTTACACTGCAGTTTGTGCAGTGTAGTGATTTGTGCCATTCTATACATAGCATGTTTGTGCAGTTCATTGCGCTGTGATTTGTATTATTTGTTACTCTGCCGCTTTGTGAGATTTGTTACACTGTGATTTGTGGCATTTGGTACACTGTGATTTGTGGCATTTGGTACATTGTGGTTTGTGTCATTCGTTACATTGTGGCTTGCTCCATTTGATACACCGCCATTTTGTGCAGTTTGTCACACTAAAGTTTGTGCCATTATACTGCGACTTGTACCGTCTGGTACACTGCGATTTGTGTCATTTGTTACATTGTGAGTGTGCTTTCCATTCACAGCACTCCTGTGTCAGGGTTCATATATGAAGCGTAAAGGCTTTTGAATTACTGTGGCTTGCATCATAACTTTAGTAGAGCAAGTCCAGGTCATATCTTGCTCAGGGGTTCAGCAGGGATTTGAACTGGTGACCTCCTGGTCATGAATCTCCTTTTAAAACCATCACAGTTCCTTCAGCATGGTAGAGCTGCCTGATCTCCCTCCAGCCACACCACAGGGATACAGCTGGCCTCGACCCTGGATGCTCTGCTCCTGAGATTTTCCAGCTGTTGTTTTTGTAGGGACATTATTCGAAGAAGCTATATAACCTCAAAAAATGCGATATATATACTCATGTATCCCCATATGTACTTATGTATCACCATATGTCCTTATGTATCCTCATATATCCTTATGTATTGCCATATATCTCCATGTATCCTTATACATCCACATATATTCTTATGTATCTCCATGTTTCCTTATGTATCCCTATATACCCTCATAAATCCTTATATATCCCAGTATATTCTTATGTATTCCCACATATGGCCACATAGCCTCATCTTCCTCGTGGCACGAAGCTGGAACATCTTGCTCTGTATTCAGCTGCTGTGCTCATATTTATCTGTATCAGAAAATGGTCTGACTCAGGTACACAGTCACATGACAGCTGTCAGTCACATGACCCAGCGCTTGCAATGTGTAACATCACCCCGATAGCAGGCAGAGATGCCCCCCCATACCCTCCCCAAAAGTACGACAGAGGAGAGGAGCTGGCCAGAGCTCAGCAGGTTTCTGCCGAGAGCCGAGCATCTGCGGTGCTTCGCCATGGAGACGGATGCAGGGACAGGGGGAGGGCCGTTGGCCGGGACCCCGGCTGGCAGACCAAGCGGG
The DNA here is from genome assembly GCA_026777045.1 of Hyperopisus bebe. Taxonomy (NCBI): domain Eukaryota; kingdom Metazoa; phylum Chordata; class Actinopteri; order Osteoglossiformes; family Mormyridae; genus Hyperopisus; species Hyperopisus bebe. The sequence goes on from JAODJW010000097.1 coordinate 443,120, forward strand.
GGAGAAGTGTGAACGCGGGAGGACCGGCTTGGGGGGGGGGGCGTCTCTGAGGACTGGCTCTTCTGCAGGCCGGGCAGCCGCCGAGGACACTCCGCAGACCAAACACTTCTGTCGAGTCTGCACCAGATGGCACCCCCCCCAACATCACCCGGCAAAACCGGCAGCCGCCAGAGTGCTGTCATTTCCTTGGACAGCGCCGATCTCTGGTCCAATCGGGTGCCTCCGCTCAGCCCCGCATTGCTGATGGGTGGGTCAGGACCAGAAGGTCGTGTCTGGGGGTGGGAGCATGAGAGGGGGGTGTGTATGAGAGGGTCATCAGTGACGAGGTAGATAGCAGCTGCCTTCGAAACAGCCCCTGATGGGGCTCTGCAGGGCGGCGAATGAGAGCTCAGGACTCTGCCATAAACGCGACTCCTCTGCTCCTCAGGGCCTCACCCTCGATATTCATCCCATGGTGGGGGGTCCACCCTCCCTTCCAGCTCGCCATTGCTGGGGCACTAAAGAAACACGCAGTCGCAGCTAGGGAACAATGGAGGCAGATTAAACAAAGGCACCTGCAGTGACAAACGGTGCCCGTTTAGCCTCACACTGTCACTCCTTTTATGTGTAAATGATGAAAAGACAATATCACAGTGAACCAAAGGGCACCAGAGATACCACACCAGTCTGGCCAATAGAAATCTTACTCTAGGTGATGTCACTCATCACAAATGCTGCCTGGTGACTGAAGTGACAGCATCCATGCTCCGGACACAGGCGCTGAGGGCTATCCATCTATCTCGTTCTTACTGTCTGTCAAAGTTTCTCACAAAAGCAGCTGGTGTGTCAGAAGTCAGCCCAAAGTAACACAGCAGTGTTAATATACTAGCACTTCTAAACTACATTTTAATTGTGTAATATTTGAGAAACAATTCAATATATGGAGATGGATCTACAACTAGAATAGCTGTGTGTTGAAGTGCGGCGTGGCAGAAGGGGTTGCTGGTCTTGTACACAAATCAAAGATATTTGACCCCCATCCCGTCATCTTTGAAATCTGGCACTTCCATTGGTCATTGATTTAAAACCACATGATCCACTGTGGCTGAGAAACATCTGCCTGGTGGGTAAATGTTGGCTGGTGGGTGTTACGTAAGTGGAGGCATTTCAGAATGATGCCAGAGTCTTCTGTCTTCTGTCTGTCTTTCTGCTTGGCTGTTAAAGCACCATCAGCTTTGCCCTGCCACCTCTGGTGACATGGTATGCCTGCATGTACGACTGTGGTGATGACCACACCATTGAGTGCCTATTCCACTGCTTGCATGTGTCCCCCCCCCCGGCATGGGGTCCTGAAGTAGCTGTCACCATGGGAACCTCTTCTGTTCCATTCCGCCAAGCTTTCCACAAATGCATTCTCACACACTGTTCCCATATCAGAGGCACCCCCCCCCCCCCCAAATCCAACATTATCCCAGACGCTCTGGAAAAGGGCATCCGTCCTATGACTGGGTGAGCCCTATGGAGAATGTACAGGTTTAAAGGGCTCAGTTTGATGTGAGTCATGCCTCTTTTGTGTTTCCAGGTTTAGAGATCACTTTAGCATTTAGCTTATGTAGCAGACACTTTCTCGAAATTACATTTTTGCCATAGCAGGGGCAGACAAGCCCTGGAGCAACTGGGACTTAAGGGTCTTGCTCAGGGGGCCAACAGTGGTATTACACTGCCAGCCACATGATTCGAACCCTCGACAGTACACTCTCGGGGGCAGTCTTAGCCACATAGTACCTCCTACTTTAAATTGGAGGGGGTTTAATCGCAGACTCGCTCGGGCTCCATCAAGAGTGGATGTGGTCACCGGCGGCCATGTCGAGATGACGGTTAATTAGACCACCTGTGATCCACGACTTCCTCCGTTTCCTGCATTTCTCTGTTTCTGTCTAAGAACTCTCTTTAAAAACTATATGATGCAACAAACTGGTGCAGCTGTACGATATGCAGAGAAAAGGCCCCTCTGGAACGTGTGGAGCCCCTGCAGCCCCTCAGCTTCGCCGGGCACCCTGGGGACAAAGAGACAGGGAAAATTATCTCCTTTTTTGTCTTATTTTTCCTGGCCCCTGTGTTTTTTCATGGGGATCTGTTTGCTGTGGGGAAGCTGACATTCTGAAATATTTCCCAGCTATAATCGCAGCTTGGGTGTCCTGTGACTGTCCACCACTTTGCCACGTGGCTGCCGGTCGAGGCTGCAGTCTTAGCTTCTGTCAGCCCGAATGCTTGCCTGACAGACGCCCCAGCGTCCGCCTGTGCTTCGGGTTACACTACCGTTTTCAATCATGATCTAACGGTCCAATTATTTCATGACACTGTTATGTTCTAAGTAGGGCCCATGTGACCATCTCATTAAAGCAAACCTGATATCAGGCCCCGTCCGGGCTCGTAAACCGGAGGTTGGGTGTATTTTTGGGCCCGACCGATGCTGAATGCTATATCACATTAGTGTGGTGGCATGGCGTCCCCTCGTGAAACTAGCTCTCTTTGCACATACGTCTCCGTCACTGAAACAATAAAACCCCCCTGATTGGTTCTTGGGGGTCACATGCACCTGAGAGCAGCCACGAGACCCGGAGCTGTTAATCGGAGTGGGCGCTAACTCCAGGTTAGTGATTAGTGCCTGTTTACATTGACAGGCTGGCGGTGGCTTTATTTAGCCTGACGCTGCAGCTGGTGGCGACCTTGAAGAATCAGACTCATTGTTATCTGGCCAGCATCATGGACACAGATTACAGTTACATTCTCTGCTGTTTTAATTCAGTTCAGTTTATTTATTTGTCATATGTATGTTAACACAGGGTCAACATTACAATGAAATGCGTTGGACGAGAGAGGAAACAAGAAACACGTCTCTCTGCGTTGGAACCATACAGAAGTTTAAAAGTAGATAAATAATGGCAAATAAAACAGCAAATAAATAAGCTCCACATATGTTGTGATGGTATACTAACAGAAAAGGGGGATTAGTATTAAAGTTCCTCCTGAATATCATTAGAACAGGCATAGAGGTGTATAAAACATAAACACATACTCAATATTTAAGATGGTACAGAGCGGGATGCTGTCTTCAAATGGCCAGTCAGAAGAGTAGCTACAGCTAATGGGGAGGGGGGGGGATGGGTGGGTCAAGAGAGCCTGGGGGGGCAGCCAGAGCACAGATGATGCCAGTTATACTCAGGCTGGAAGGTACTGGAATCCTGTTCGGCAGACCGCACCTGGAGGATGAACGAGGGCAGTAGACAAGGAGTGTCTGGATGGGGGCACTGGAAAAAAGCAGGCAGGTTTACTGGTGATCCAGGTGGTGTTACTCCAGAGCTCGTACTCTGGCTAAGACCAGCGGAGCTCAGAAATGCAGCAGGGGGAGCGAGCTGAGATTCGGCAGCAGGTTCCGTCTGCTAATGGACAGCTGCGTGCTCCGCAGTCGAATCTGCACCGGAACCTAACCGTAACCTAACCCTAACCCTAACCCGACAGGTGTCACACACAGAGCAGTGGCTAGTGCTGTGCTCCCCATGGGGACAGGCTCTCTCTCGCTCCATCAGGCTCTCGCTCCCTCTCTCTTGCTGCCTCACCCGCTCTCTGTCTCCCTCGCGCTCTCTCTCTCTCGGAGAATAAGGAGGCCACGGTTATCAGGCCGGATGGCCACGTGTCTCATGTTTGGGGGGCAGGTCTGCAGGATACGGAGAGACCGGGAGTGGGGAACATGCATATGTCATTCGTATATGTACATCAGATTGGTTTGCTTTTGCATATCCCATCATGCAAAGCTCCAGGTCTAAGTGCAGGGTCAGCTGGTGAGCATTTAGGGAATAAGCCCTCCACCTCCACCCCCAAAGCTAAAATGAGTAACTTGCAGCTGGGGAAAGACCCTCCCCAGGTTAGAAACACTTTGGCATGTTGAGGTTTCGTGTTGTGTGGCCTGCGGAGCAGTTCACACAGATGGAGGAGTCCGTTACAGCAATGAAAAAAATGACACATTTATGTGCGGGTGACATTAAACAGACAACAAAACTTTTGTGTGACAGAGTATTTTTGGCTCGATTGGGTGCAGCAGACTTAGATCATCTTGTGTTTTTACCTACTTACAGAGCTATATGGGTATGCATTCAGATATGAATGTTCTGTGTGTTTCAGGTTCCTACATTTGCTTTGTCATGTGCAAATCGCTGAGGAACATGGGCTACATACACAACTACACACGCTTGTTAAGATAAATGGTAGGTGGGAGCAGGTGCTTTGACGGTTGGGGCATTAAACTGTCCCCTGTGGAATTTGCATTTCTTTTCACTATCCTGACTGCTTGCAAATCGGCCCTGTTGTCCAGTCATAACCGAACAGGCCTTTGGATCGGAGTCAAGCCGTTGATCTGTAGTCTGTGCCCCTTCGCTCGCTATGGGCACCAGGTTCCACGGCAGTTCCTTTGATCCAAGCGCTCCATCCCGGCTAATTAAATCGCAGACATAACACGGCGAAGAAAATCTCGTAAAAGGTAAAACAGGTGTCAAATGGACACGTGGGGAGTTCCCGAAAACTTCACTTGAAACGAAGATCTCCAGGCCGGTTTTAGAGCGGCAGGAGCTTGGGGGGCCGGCGGAGGGGAGGGCTGCCAAAATTAGTCTCAAGCGTGTCGGAGGCTGCGCAGGACGATATGGTGTCTGGGTTCAGACAGGGACGTTTGGGTCGTGGGGGGTGGCAGTCCTCAACTGGGCTTGGGTTTCAATCGCTGCTATAGCCTGTGGCAAGAATGGGGGCACACCTCCATCACTCAGCACCCCCCCCCCACCCACCCACCTGGGCTGGACCTGACAGGCCGCTCTGATGTTTGGCTGCTTCACACAAAAAGCCGTTACCTCCGAGCCCATTACCACCCAGCTTCGGGTTCCACAGTGTTACCATGGTTTACTCTGCTCTGCGGTGATTCTGGAAGTAAATGTGAATAGTGAAATGACAGTTCCAGCAGCGTTTGGACCACACGGGCTATTTAATCCCCAGGAGGCGCCTGTGTTTCAGCATTCGGGACGATAGCTCAGCGGAACTTTGTGCTTTGAGAAATCGTGCGCTGACGATACGCGCAGCAAAGTGTGCCGTGCTTTACTTTGGCTACTCTTCCCTCTCCATGAACCCTTGTGAATCATCTCTGAGGGGCAAAAAGACCAGCCCTTTCTAATTACAGGTATGAATTTCACTGTAATGGTATAGCCTTCTGCCCTACATGGTCTGCGACCGATTTCAGCTCCCTGTAAAGAAAAGCCCAAGAGACAGAGGGGGAAATGTTCTGCCCTCCTGACAAGCCGGGACTGTCCCTGATTGGCGGGATATCTGTGCCAGAAACCGATAATTTAATGTCACTCGGTGCAGCTGGGCCAGGCACAGACAAATAGGCACGGACAAACAGATACCCCAGAGCTGCAATACATGAATGCTGCAAACATGCATCTCCATCATGGCGTGATCATGCTCAGCGCAGTGGGACAAAAGCAGCCACACGTTTGAAGCCAATCTCACCTAGCAGGAGTACCGGCATGGGCGCCACCTTTTCAGCCAAAAACACGGAATGGTCCGACCAATTCCACAGAACTTCACAAAGTTTGGCTTTGAAGGCCAACTTCATTTTTGAAAATGGATAGCAGCTTAAAAAAACACCTACAATTGGATGATTGGAGGCACACATGGGGCAGGTACATGGCCCCCATGGGGCGCGCTAAGTGCTAACGAGCTAGCATCATTACAGGGCCTGAGTCGCTTATGGCCCTGAGTCGCTTATGGCCCTGAGGAGCTTTGGCCCTGAGTCGCTTATGGCCCTGAGTAGCTTTGACCCTGAGTCGCTTATGGTCCTGAGGAGCTTTGGCTCTAAGTCGCTTATGGCCTGGAGTTGCTTATGGGCCTGAGGAGCTTTGGCCCTGAGTCGTTTATGGCCCTGAGGAACTTTGGCCCTGAGTCGCTTATGACCCTGAGTCGCTTATGACCCTGAGGAGCTTTGGCCCTGAGGAGCTTTGGCCCTGAGTCGCTTATGACCCTGAGGAGCTTTGGCCCTGAGTCACTTATGGCGCTGAGGAGCTTTGGCCCTGAGTCGCTTATGACCCTGAGGAGCTTTGGCTCTGAGTCACTTATGGCCCTGAGTCCTTATGGCCATGAGTTGCTTATGGCCTCTGATAATATCCTAATGGGATCAGGTGGGAGGAAAGTGGCGGCACTGGGAGGCTGTGTGTTTCCACTGCCCTGGGGGGAGTTATTCTTTGCTTAATTTTCCGAAGTTCACCCTGAGGTTAGACCTGGTCCTTAAGTCCTGAAGGTCTTCAATAATAACAGACGTCACTTTGGGCAAGAACCAATCACTTCATTCTTCGGAGACGCAATTGTGCCTGTTAAGCTAATATGTGTGGATGCTGCAATATCCGCCAATGTGGCTTTGCTGGATAATAGCAGAAACATGCTGGCATCAAATTGCAGGGTTAATGCACTGACACCTTGTAGCCAAATTCAGCTCATCCCTCTAAATGAATAGATGACAGATTTACCAATGAAACTGAAGCAGGGCTGTATTTCTGGCCAATTAAATGTCATGGTTTTTAATCCTGGTAGTCGTGAAGTCAATAGAGGCTGTCTTTGGCTGCCAGCTACAGGGCACATGCGATTAGGGGTGATTCTTCTAGAACAAAAAGAAGCCGGCCAGCCCTCGGCCCCGCTCTCATAGATGGAGCCTCATATGAGATGCCGAGTCCTTGAGCTAATCCGTAGTTTTGAAGCTGCTGAGGGCTCGTTTAACTGGGTCGAGCCAATGACCGTGCTAAAGGGAGGGCTTCTTTTCACTTTGGCAAAACAAGAGGCCCCTAAATTGTCTAAAGGGGTGTGAAATACAGGAATGCGTGCGCAGTATCTGAGGTCACGGCGGGAGCTGCCTGGCCCGCTGCCTGGGCTGACCTTTATTCCCGGCCTGAAAAGTGCCAGACTCAGACTCTGAGGCTGAAAATGTGTGTGTCATGGCTTTCATTATGGGGGGGTCCATCCTCCCAGAGATGCTGCGGGGGAACAGCTGTATCTCAGGTCACTAATCTGAATACCAATTATTGCTCTTCACATGCTCTTCCTATGCTTCACATTTGCTTTTTTCACCTTCCTGTTGGTCTTTCCTCTCTGTAGCTATAATACACTCTCTGGCCCCTGTGAATCCCCTTGAGTTTTTCACGTTGGGCAGTAAACCCAAGCAGCATGAGGCTCAGCCACAGCGGGAAGGCCAGCCCCGCGTCCCTGTGTCTGGTTTGACGGCTGCTGGCGGCGGCGGGGAGGGACTCGGGGGTGCTGTGGCTACGCCTTTGATAGCCGTATCACCCCCTTAGCAACCCCAAGAAATTCCTGTGGTTTATTTAAAATTTTTATTTTTAATGTGTGAATACTGTCATTTACACTTTGAAAAATAAATGCAATAATAAAATTTGTGCACGTGTGTCAGGGGGGTTGCCGTAGAAATTAAACTGTGGCAACCGGCACATTAAAGGGATCCCTGAAATTTCAAAGCACCCTCGCTGAAAAGTCAGGCAACCCCACAGCGGCAGCAAAAGGAAATCTGACAGACAGCGAGTCATGCTGTCAGGTGTTTGAGATGAAGTGGGCTTTTAATTAGCAAAGAGGTTGTTACACCTATGTGTTAGTAGCCAGGATCCAGAAGCCGTTCAGAGCCAGGAAAAAAGAGCAGAAGGTGCAACGGGAGGGCAGTCGAAACAAACCAGAGGCGGGACGTGTTTGAGATAACGTCTCAGTCTCTGTCTCGTGGTCTGTGTGCAAAGCTGTCAAAGTCGCTCAACTGACACAGAAAAAATCCCAAAGAAATAAAATTACATTTCCCTTGTGTTTCTGAGATATTGCCTGTGTGACTGAGCTTCAGGCTCAAACCACGTCGATTGAATAAGACCCAAATGCCCAAATCTGTTGACTACTCTTTACAAATGTCTGCAAATCCTAATCCATGCAAAACGTTAGTGCCCATTCCAGTAGCACCTGAAAGAGGCTCTTTGTAAAGCACAAAAGCACTCTGCTATTCAGAACAGCATTGCTTAATGCTAGTAATTTGTGTCATGATTATCTAATGCGTGAAATATTACAAACGTAGCCCTTGTTTGTGAGTGGGTTGACCATTCCCTGTCTCTACTATGGTCCCGCTAAGAAAATAAAATAGTCCATATTTTGCCTTTTTATTTTGATGAAGGGCGGCAACAGGGGTGACCACAAATGTAATGTCAAAGACATAGTTTAAAAAACTCTATGACCAAACACCACTAAAGGGACCGTTAAAATGATCACGTTAAAATGTCGTCATTATTCTCTCTTTCTAAAGTTTGAAATTTTGGATCAGCCAGAAAATTTCACCTTAAACTTTGCACTTTCCCAAAGCCTCTTGGGCTCGACATCAATGCGGAGGTGTCCTGATCAGAGAGCCCACACACACATTGTCACTATTCGCTAACTCGTGTTTTCATAATTTTAGTTTTTTACTGAGATGCCCTTATTCCTCGACATTTGCTCGCGAGACCCTCTTCCCGCCGACCGCGGAGCAGCTGCCTCAGGTTGTGGATGGAGCACTGCTGGCCGCTGCACCTCACCGCCACACGGCCCCATCCTCCCGAAAGTCTGGGAGACAAAGGATTTTAAATATTGATTAAAATTTTAATGTGACAGGAAGAGGAAGCTGGCATGGTCACACCCCCACACGTAATGTCATTTTATAGTCCTAGCTGTCCTCTTTAAGGACAGTCTCCTTAACCAGACTTAACAGAGTGGCGTATAGAGAAATGAGCAAAAATATAACGTCCTCTACAACCATCGGCAGGCTGGCAGCCTATATCAACATGAGAATTTGCCACTGGTGGGGGCAGTTGATTCCCCTTTGATATATTTTGCCATTGACTGGGTTTGAGGGGAGAGATTAAATCATTAACCTTTAATCATCTCCTGCAATCGATCTAGAAACAGACCAATATCAACCAAGGTGTTGGGAACCCCTGGTATACAGACTATATAGTGATGGGGTTGGGAACCCCTGGTATACAGGCTATATAATGCTGGGGTTGGAAACCCCTGGTAAACAGGCTATATAATGCTGGGGTTGGGAACCCCTGGTATACAGGCTATATAATGTTGGGGTTGGGAATCCCTGGTATACAAGCTATATAATGCTGGGGTTGGGAACCCTTAGTATACTGGCTATATAATGTAGGGGTTGGGAACCCCTGGTATATTGGCTATATAATGTAGGGGTTGGGAACTCCTGGTATATTAGCTATATAATGTAGGGGTTGGGAACCCCTGGTGTACTGGCTATATAATGTCATCGTTGGGAACCGCTAGTATACAGGCTATTTAATGTAGGGTTTGGGAACCTGTGGTATACAGCAGGGTTTCTCAACCCAGTCCTCGGGGACCACCAGACGGTCCACGTTTTTGCTCACTCCCAATTGCCAGGGAATTGG
>JAODJW010000097.1:462156-472158 GCA_026777045.1 Hyperopisus bebe
ATACATACACATACATATGTAATGTGTTTCCTGCCCTCGAACACTGCATAATAAATAACTTGGTAGGTACAGTATAAGGGGCTGTTGTGAGTAACACTGCTGCCTCAGACTAAGTCAGGGGTTCGAATTACTTCGACCCTCTGTGTTTATGTGTGTGTGTTTGTTTACGTGTATGTATGTATTTACGTGCGTGTGTGTGTGTGTGTGTGTGTGTGCGCGCGCACGTGCCTACTGTGCGTGTGTGTGTGTGTGTGTGTGTGTGTACCTATATTTGTGTGTGTGTGGAGTTTGCATGTTCTCCATTCCTGTGTGGGTTTCCTCTGGCTGCTCCGGGTTCCGCCAATTCAGAGGGTGTGCCCTGCATTGTGACACAATCCTCCCCCTCCCCTCCCCTTCGGCATGATCCTGACCATGATAAGCAGAAGATGGATCATGGATGGATGGATGGATGCTCAGTGTAACTCACAAAAAAATACCCCGATACATCAGAAACACATTTTCATGCTTTCAAAACGGCACGTCCCCTGACAATGTGGTAAAATTACAGCAAAGTACTGCCAGGCTTGAAAGAACTGGGCACAGTTTTATAACCATGGGCAAGTCCATTTTACCATGGCAACTTCCAGAAGCATCGTCAACATGCTCTCCAGTAATATTAGCCATCCCAATAATACAATAACATTGCCTGGTATCAAAAATGTAAGCGTGAGGTAGATTACAGGGCAATTTTTCAGACAAACTGCGTTTCACTTTTGCTCCCATAAGGGTATATAAGGAATGTTTAATAGTCTAGGCCTGATGTGGGCTCTGCATGTTCAGGAGTGACGGCTGGGGTGTATTTACCCAACAGAGTGCCAGGCGGCCTGGGTCTCTGTGCCCTGTGTGCAAAGCCGCTCCTTCACCATTAACGCGATCGAAGCCAAGTGGAATTAACCCGATTTACCGCGGCTTCGGCCCACCGCGTGACGAGGTGGTGAGACGTGGGCTTAGCGTTTAAAGACGAAGCCATCGGAATAAACAGCTCTGCTCAACAAAACCTGGGACAGCAGAACATTAACTGTTCAGATTTAAAAGAGTAAAATGTTAAGCAAAACATTGAATTTATGGCCAAAGTGTGTTTAAGTCTTTTATTAATCCTAGGACCGTCCATAAAAATTTCATATTGTCTTATAGGTTCTCGATGGCACCAGATGTCTACATTTTGATGAGATCTCCAGCAGTGACGTAAGTGATTTTCTGGAGCAAACCGCTAACATCCAGTAATAATGATAGATCAAAAGCTGCTTCCTCGAATGCCTTGTTGTTTTAAGATCAATTTTCTTAAAAGTACAAGTACTGCGATGACATACTTTTGTTAATCAACCTTCGGTTTCCCTTGTAGTGAGTAAAATACGGAGATCAGGAAGATTTCTGGGTACAGATAAAAAAAGTATTATATAAATATGCCCAACCTTTCTGATATTGCCCGTGGTATATGTTAGGCTTCAAAGGAGAAAATAAACCACAGGTGCAGTATCACGTGACCATAGCAAAGACAGAGTGTTTCAGCACTATATGGGGGTACGTGTAGTCTGGCTGCTTCATGAACAAACAGACATACATGGAACTTCTAACACTGAGTGACCGTACATCATGTGTGCCTAAAGTACCCCCAGCTGCAGACCCTACACAGCTTGCATAACCTTGTATAAACGTAACACCGCAGGCCTAAAAAAACAGCATGATGACAAATCTGTGCCGACAAAAAAAAAAAAAAGAGTATCCCAAGTATCTGAGTACTGCTACCCCAAGTATTTGAGTATCGCTAAGACCTGAGCCATGTGCTTTGCTATGTAAGAGGTATGAAGACATCTAGAGGCACACCTGCCTCTATCCTCAGAGGGAGGGTGGTATCTTTTGATCACTCATGATTAAGAATAATTACCTCATCCATCACGACCAATCCTTCAGTATGTAACCTTGAAAATGTTCCATCCACGGTTCTCGGCCTCTGCCGGCAGCTTCCAGTGAATAATCTCATAAACAAACTTCCCTACTACCTGACAACAGCGTGCAGGTTAAGCAGAATGCGATCTTAAAGCCCCGAATTACGGGAGCTTGCACACAAAGACTTCTGCGTGTCTGGCGCCAGACACCGCTCCGTCCACATTTAATGTGGGCTTAAAAACTTCAAGTCAAAAGTAAGTTTCCAGATGTTATTTTTGAAAATAACCGTGAGCTATTAAGCATCGTCCTTGTGAGCAGCTCTCTCCCATTCCAGCCACTTGCACTGATGCTTTCATTCTGTTTGTTTTAAGACCACAAATTTATGAGGCTATTAGTTTGACTATAGAATATGGTCTGTAGTCTTTGAAGGAAACTGTATAGCCTGCAGATACTTATCTGAAAACATCATTGAACACATCCAAAAAATCACATTGCCTTTTATGGAGAAGAATCTTTTCATAAAATGTATATTTTCAAGTTCAGTGTCATATCCCTTTTCAAATGGAAAAAACGTTCAAACAAATACAATTATACATACTATAAATGGCCACAAGCTTTTAAAGTATAATATTACAATACATACTTTATGCAAAACTGAAAGTGTAGGGGAAACAAGACCTCTGTCATCTCCTAATGTATTTTTTTATTATTATTTATAGTAAAATTTGAGCTGAGGATTACCTAGATGTTAGAATCTCAAATTATATTCCTGAACTCCTGTCAGCATTATTTTTGTCTGTTTGGCCAAGACCACAACATCTGCCGCGTTGCTGCTCTCAGGCTCCGTGGGTTTTGCCGCACACTTTCACAAGTTTCCATGCGAAGCGAAACGGAGCAAAACAGACTCTTTTGCCCTGCCGTGTTCGGCACAATTTCCAGCTGCTGTCAGTAACCTGCCTCTAGTTCTGTAAGCCCCGAATCTTCAGTGAGTGGAGGTCACCACCTGAACGCCCAGGGCTGTATCGATCACTATCAAGTCACAGAAGATCCGAACCTCATAACACAGCCATTGGCACATATCTGTACTTGATGATAAAAGCCCAACCACTCATACATGGTTGGACTATATAGAGTGAGCTAAACTAAACATTTTACCACCCAGCTTTCCCAGAGGGTCTGTTTGACCTTTAATATTATTTCTGATCTCTAAATCACCTTTCCAATGTGTAACAGAAAATCATGCCAAATATTACAGTCCTATAAAAAGTATTGGCATCAAACTATATCCCTCGTATAGTGGGTTAAATGCACTTTAACAGCTCACATATCCATAGATACTAAGGAGACATTCCAAAAAAACAGACATTGACCCCTTTTATCCTCAGAAAGGATTTCCTCAAAGCCGCTTGGATTTTTCCAGAATCTTTTCTAGGGCAGAATTTGCATTGGAAATGCAATAATTCTGAATAGTTCATATAACATACAAAGCCAAAAACCTTCATATTTGTCTCAATGGATGATGCAGTCTCATTCAATGACATACATTGATTGCACAGATCAGAATATTGCTGTTATTTATGGTGTAAAATGATAAATACAGTCAGCTAGATCATGGGGAATATTAATCAGAAAGTGTTCTAAGCCAAACAAAAATTGATATTTTGTTGCAAAAGAGGTCAAATCTTTTATTTTAATTTTTTTTTTTTTTACAGAAATTTGTGGTGAGCACACTGAAGACTTAAACGCTTGTGTTCTGCGAGCTGTGTTTTTAAAACGAATATCCCTTTCTTCTCCCAGTCGTTGCCAAAAAGATCAGCCTTGGATCTTTTTATATATTTTTGTCCTTCATTAAAATTTATCGCATGTGTATAACATATAGGGCAGATGCTAACATATTTATTTCATTTTCAGTCGGTTTAATGCTCAGCAGTTGTAAGTATTTTAGAAAGAGATACAATTTCATGGCAGATATAAGTATGTAGGTTGAGAAGGAGAGAGAGCCTCAGTAGGTGACACAGGTGGCTGATGGCTGTACAGCTCAGAGGTATGCTGGGAATGTTGTTTATAGTACAAAAAGCGAGAGGCTTGTATCTGCTCCCTGAAGAGTGTCCATCATAACATTAAGATCTACCTAACTGCTGATCTTCTAGGGGAATTTAATTCACGGATGCCTACCTATAGCTAGGTAAAAGGTTCCTACCATTCATGGTGGATGTAATCTGCACGCAGAAAAAAACAGCGCAGTGACACTACTGTAACATACAGTCTGGACACAACACAGCTCCACAATAGCGGTCACCAGTTCTAACTAAGCTATATTTTTAGTGGCTCAGAACATTGTAGAATGACATGTTTGAGCAGATCACAGAGAGAAGAAACACATACCCAGTGCTAGATAGCCAAAAGCCAGGTAATCTGGAGGGCTGTTTAAACTCAGACATCAGCTGCCTTAATTAGGACAGGCAATGCTTAATGTGATTATCACCATGTAACAGGTGAATCTACCTCTCTTGAGAACAGGTACTTCAAGGTGATGAGTAAGACATGGTGGATTGGGGCACCCCAGGAGTGTGGACTGATGTAACACAGGGAGCCAGGCACCAGGTTTTGGGAAACACACTCATCATGTGACATGAGACAAAGCACCTTAGGCTATTATGGAGTTTGTATTGGCGATTCAGTAAAATATTAAAAGCAGACCTTTGAAATAGAATTACACAGCTCACGCAGCGAATTATGCAATAAGCAGATTCCAAAATATTTATACATATCCTTTTCCATTCTTGGTTGCAATGCATTACTAATTCATCTTTTCGGAGGTAATACAATTACTTCGGTCACCGTGTTTACATTTTATAAATCTATTTCAGTCCGGTAACATCGAATAGGCACACGAATTAGGAGATATTGTTGCTTTTTTAATTCATTTATTATATTTTGAAAGCGATCTGTGCAGGTGTTCAATAAAACACATGCCCTTGCAGACGAATGTCACTGCGCATCATTCCCGTACAGAACTGCCGGTAGGTCGATCGCCTGTTTGCCAGGAGGTCACAGGCAATGCCAGTCATTTTCCGTACGGAAAGGGACCGCTGTCATATTCCACAAACAGGGGCTGTCCTTCGTGGGACGGACGGGATTTTCCTCGCTTTGGATTGGACGGCCCATCGTGTCATTTATCTGAGTATGTCAAGGTACTGCTGTCATACTCCACAAATCGGGGGGCTGTCCTTCATGGGACGGGTAGGACTTTATTCGCTTTGGATTGGATGCTCCATCCTGTCAGTCATATCAGTATGTAAAGGTACCGCTATCACATCGCACAAACAGGGGACTGTCCTTTGTGGGACGGACGGGATTTTCCTCGATTTGGATTGGAAAGCTCGTCCTGTCAGTCATCTTTGTATGGAAAGGTACCGCTGTCATATCCAACAAACAGGAGGGCGGTCCTTCGTGGAACGAACGTGATTTTCCTCGCTTTTGATTGGACAACCCTCCCTGTCAGTCATCTTCGTCGGCCGTGCGGGATTGTCGCTCGCTGAGCCGATCCGGGGGAGGAGGACGGAGATGCGGGGAAAAAACACAAACAATCCGTGCCGACCGCCATCTTGAATCCAGCCTGCTCACTGAATGGGAAGGAAACGGCAGGAGGAGGGGATCGTTCGGGAGCTGGCAGCTTCGGGCAAGGAGACGGCCGACGAACACTTCGAGGCACCAGAGTCTACCTCCCTACCCCTCCGGATCGGCGAGAAGTGATCGGAAAAGCTCGGTTTGAAGCCGACTCTCATCGGGTCCTTTCGGGCTACATAAGCCAGTGTTGGCGACGGGCTTCCCGACCGCGTCTTGCAGCAGAGGGAGGATCGATGTTCAGCAGCGCGGTGGTTGCGGTCTGGTACAGGTTCGATCAGAACACCGAGATACCCGCGTGTTTTCCGGGTGTTTCTCTGGAATTTTTAGCAGCGCCATGGCAGTGCATCCCGAAATGTGGACCTGAATCCTGCTAGAAGAGCTGCTCCTCCCCCCTTCAACTTTCTTGAGGATTGGGTCACTCGCGATTCCGAGGAAGAGTGGATGTGCGCCGAACCCATTCTCGGGAGAGCGTTTTTCATGACTGCGGACCGGGCTGGAGTGACAAGACGTTTAATTCTAATTTAATTTAATTTAACGCCATCGATCGCGGGCAGATGGTGACATGTCACCGCTCTCGCCGCGGAGTGGCTCGGCTCCCCGCTTCATCCTGTGAAAAAGTCCAAAACACCCGAAAGACGGCATTTTTCTTGTCGCCGCTGTTGGCTTCCCCTGAAGTATATGTATACATGCATACGTGATTTTTTCCCCCCTAAGTTCTTGAACAGTAGTATTGCGGATGCCCAAAGCAACAAGCTGATAAACAATGATCGCATTATATTTAGAACAGCATTTGTGTTTTGCCAGCTTTTCCAAGTGAGACGATTGCTGACATCCTAGGATTTTCCACGTGGGATCCCTGCAATATTTAGTGGCTGCTTGTTTTTCCCTTTGTCGACGTGAGGAGAATAAGCTTTCCGCCAAATGACACATGGTTGTCAAACTCAGTTGTCCGCACAGGGGATCTTGGAGTAGGGTTTCTCTCTTTTTTTTCCAGGATTTAGGATTTTGCCAACAAACTGCTGATAGAGCCTGTCGGCTGGTACCCAGACTCACATTTGCGCTGCACAGGAATCTGTGCGTTTTGCACTCAGCTCCCCGGGTGCAGCAGAAGTGCACAATCAGCGCCGGGTTTAGCCGCCGTGGGATTTAATTTATTTTTTATTCCCATAATTATTTTGGCGCAGTAGGTGATTTGATACCGTTACGAAAAATGGGAGCTGCTACAAAACTTGCTTTCGCCGTTTTCCTCGTCACCTGTTCATCAGGTGGGTATCCGGATGCGGGAATATGTTTCCAAAAGCTGCGCGTATCCGCACGCGCTTGTGTGTTTGTGTTCGCGCGCGTGCCTTGGTTTGTGCATGTGTGTTTGCATGTGTTTTCTGGGGCGTGTTGAGGGTCACTTCCAGGATATTCGATGTGTCTCTATTAATTCTTTTACACCCACTAGCCCCCATTTCGAGTGTTACGCTGAAGTTGTGGTTACACGTGGGAAACGCTTTGCATGTGCCGGTGCGTGTGTTGACACGCCGTTTGTCACCGATCATGAATGTCATTGTGGCCCGGCATCAGCTGCGCGTGACTGTGTGGCATGTCCCGGTATCCTCCAGCGCAAGCGTCCCTTTATGTTGACCTTAAATGTTCTGATCTGAAATGTGCCCATGATCGGAAAAATGCGCGCAGCTTTCAAACAATCCGATATACGCATGGTGTACTTTTAGTGGTCTATAGAATGATGACTACAGCGGGTCCTTTTCTAAGATTAAAAAGTCTTCCTTCGCTGGGGCAAGCACGCTGTCACTGTGGCGCCGTCATCTGCCGCTCCAGACCGGACACTTCCTACACGCTTCCCACAAGCAAATTTCCTTTATTAAAGCCTTTATATAATACGGCCGAGGTTGCCTGTAAGAGCCTTTTGGAATAAAATGACAGAAATCTTGTTTCTTAGGGTTGCTTTGGTAATAGGAATGAATATCTCCGCTTCTTTTAATGGGATTTTCACCTGGCGTGCCTGTAGTGGGCAGTCTGGTCTGTGATTGTCACTGTAGTGACAAAGGAACCCGCTTTATTGGACATATTTTAATTTAATACCCCTTACTTAAAGGAACTGCCCAATGAAACATGCCAAAGTGTATTTTTTTGCCCCCATGTGTAAACACTGGAGTCAATGTTACTGAAACTGATGGAGATCAGACTGGGAGTTCAGAGGGGCTTTTAGTGGTCTCATGTGCTGCCCTTTAATATGGTTTATTATTCTGTGGTGTAACTAGGAGAGGTGCAGGTGTGAGTCGCTGGACCCTCCTGGACACTTGCAGATGAGATCATGTTCATGTTGCCTTACGTACGTGTATATATGTGCAAATAATATGAAAATAGTATCTTATGACATGAATAAATATGCTTTTTTTCTCCCTGAGAGCCAGAAAAAGGTCTGTCAGCAGTTAGCGGGAGCGCAGTACTGCTGCACAGCCCCAGCCAGTGAGCCAGTGAGCGTTTCTGCTGCTTCCCGCATCCTGCCTGGCTGAGTGCTGCTGTAACTGGCCGTGGGGGGAGTCCCACCCCCCACCCCGCCACTGCCTGCTGTCCGCTCCCTCTCTCCTCTGCCACCGCTTCTGTTTTTATTTTTATGTTTAATTGTTCTTTGGGCACCGTTTACTTTGCCCTTTATAAGCCGCTTTTAGTCCCTCGTTAAACTTTGCTAGGCAAATTAAGGTAACTGGAGAGGTTAAACAGCGCCTCTAATGAACCGCTTCCAATAAAAGAGGTGTTTCGGCCGTTTATGCAATGCGAAGTGGCTTTGGGGGTATTTATAACAAAAGGGCAGCTTTGCTCATTGCCAGAAGTGGGGGGGTGGGGGGGGGGGGCACGGTGATAAGGACAGAGACTCGCTGGTCCCAGGACACGCACTCCTGCTAGGAGCTGAATTTACCTGAAATGTTCCTCCTACTATGGTGAAGCTGGGTGACAGGTTTACCTCAAAAACACTCCTGTAATAATAGGAGACCACGAAGAAGGTTTCTGCAGCTCATACTTTAGACACCTGACACAATCTCTCTTCATATGTTGCGTCTTCCTTCTTAAATCGAGCTGAACAGTTGGTTAATCAAGGTATCTCTTTGAGAGCCGTGTTGCGTAAGGAAAGGCAATAGTATTAGACGTGTACTTTGCACCCACTTAGCTATGGATTATATTCAAGTTGCGGTGAATTATTGCCAAGTTCTTGAAGAACTGGACTGTCTATACAAGCAAGGACAACAGAAGACTTTGTCTGAAAAACAGATTTATGTTTTTAGTTGATTTTCCTCAAGCTAGTAGGGACAGACTGATCACAGGAAATGTTTTTTCTGAATTTCTTCCTTTTGCTTAACTCCCCACTCAGACGTGCGAGTCGCTCAGTCGTGTGTCTTTTCGCAGGATTGTGGAACATACGCAAAATTAGCAAGGAACTCCATAGTGACCTTGGGGTGTTTGCCCAGCAGTTAAAATTTCATCAGGCTGCCTCCCGTCATAGTCAGCGTTAACCTTTAATTGTGAAGTTTGAATAATTTTAAGAGTCAGGTGTGGCCGCCTAAATATGATTGCAGTAAATCAGGCTGGTTTTAAAGGTCTGTGCTTCTGATACCAAAGGCGGCCCTGGGCTGCCCCCCCCAACCCCCCCCCCCCCTCCCGTGTGCTGGGTGTAAACAGGATCCCTGGATCCGCACTAAATCACAGCGGCATCTCTGTGGGAGAGACATTAACCACTTGTCACCTGTTTGATGGCTGCTCTGCTGTGTGAGCAGTGACTCTGCCCAGCGCCGAAACGGGCCAAAGGTTCAGCTTCGTAGCAGCGCCAGTGGATCGTGTTGGCGTGTGACGGTGGAGGGTTTGCCACCCAAGCTTCCTCCCTCCACGGCTGCTTCTCTGTGTCTTTCCTGTTTTGCTCGATAGCATGACGACATTGAGCGGCCGTGATTGGCTAAGTTCACATCCGTAGCTTTGGCGAAGTTGCCCACCCAGCCAGCGATCTTTTGGGAGCTACGCCCCCCCCTCACCCTCAGGCCCTCCAAAACCCAGGTCCTTAACCATGTGCTCTCTGGCAGCGCCTGCTTTCACACCAGGGGGTGCCTGGGGGGGAGCCGTATCTGGTATTGCACCCTCCAAACCAGGAGAAGGGAGAAAACCTACCTTCAGTCTGGTATTTATGTAAATGTCTAGCCCCTCTGGCTCACTCCCCCCCCCAGGCAGAGAGCTGGGAGAGACTGAGAATACCTCCTCTTTGAGGTTTTAGGGCTGTGGCCATTTATTAGGGCAGACAGTGTGGGTGTTAGCATGTCACCTGCACTCCATCATCTCTGTGCCGGCAGCCTACAGGAGGGAGCCTCAATTAATTACTCTCTTTGCCTGTAATGGGGGGGGGGGGGGGGCTTATTTTTATTCTTTTCTTTTTTTGGGATTTTTTTGTTTACT
>JAODJW010000097.1:480815-527230 GCA_026777045.1 Hyperopisus bebe
CCCCCCCCCCCCCCCCAGGTGCTATCCTGGGCCACTCGGAGACGCAGGAGTGTGTGTACTACAATGCCAGCTGGGAGAAGGACCGCACCAACCGCAGCGGCATTGAGCCATGCTTCGGCGAGAAGGACAAGCGGCGGCACTGCTTTGCCACCTGGAAGAACATGTCAGGCACCATCGAGGTCGTAAAGCAGGGCTGCTGGCTCGACGACGTCAACTGCTACGACAGGTACCTGACCGCCCCCCCCCCAGGACCCTGATTTGGGGAGGCAGTTATTTATGCTGTGAAGTGCTGAAAGAAGCTGTTTTTTTCCCTTACGCACATTTTTACTCAGCGCCAGGAATTCAGCGGTAATTGGCAATTAGGGAGTGTGACTGATCGGGGGGGGAGGGGGGGGGCTGGGGGTGAGATGCTTGTGATGCGTGTGTCTGACCCATTCACACACACACACACATATAAAGGCATGCGGGTGGCAGTCTCTGTCTGGCTCTGTCCTGACGTCCCTCCAGCTTCCGTTTCTTTCCAGCTGCGAGGATCTATCCTGCTCCCCCCACCCCATATGGGCACAGCCCCCCCACAAAATGAGCCACCCTGTCAAGCCATGTCCCAAATGCAAGGTGCCTTAAGTTATTCCCCCCAGCCAGGGTACAGGTTACATACTGATTAAAATGGCACCCCCTCCCACCTCCCCCCTTTTTATAGACTGTGTTTCCATGGTTCTGGATGCTGCGTGCCCTGTGATGTAGGCGGGGGGGGGGGGGTGCCATTAAGGGTTGCTCGCTGTTGACTGCCATGCCTCTCCCCCCGATAGCAGTGAGTGCGTGGAGAGAAAGGAGAGCCCTGACGTGTTCTTCTGCTGCTGCGAGGGCAACATGTGCAACGAGAAGTTCTCCTACAGCCCAGAGACACAGCCCGTGCAGAGTAAGTGTCCCGCGCTCCTCTCGTGAGCTCAGCCCCGCCGTTTGAGGGAGGGCTCAGGGGCCCCCATCACAGTCCTGCTGCCCGGAAGCTTGTCAGCACTAGCTGTTATTCTGTGATGACGACTCATGGACGCTGATCCTAAAACGCTGATCCTCAAATGCTGATCCTGAAATGCTGATCCGACGCCCCCTGATGGCCTGGACCCAGTTCAGGTCCCCGTGCTCTGAGCTTTTGTGTGAGACTGACTTACAATTCACAGATGTGCCCTTTTGCACAGCCGGTTCAGTCACAGGTGAGTGCCCGGAGCCCCCTGTTTGTATTCCCCCTCCCCAGTGCTGGCACGCGGTCGCCTCGCTGTTAATCACCTGATGGGGCTCTCAGGGAGAGAGAGGGGCAGTGCCAGCCGCCATTGGCCGGCTGTGAGTCATCGTGGATCGTCAGATAGCACTGCCCACCTGCCCTCCCGTCTTTCGAGGGGTGTTAGCGTAACAGATGGGGCGTCGCCAAAGCTCTTGATTAACTTTTCTGCTATTTATCGCCTTGGCCGCCTGTGCGGTTGGGGCTGGGGGTGCCTCAGGGTGTGTGTGTGGGGGGGGGGGCTCTTTATTCCTCTCTCACAGTGACCCCTGCTGGCCCATGTTCAGACCCACATTCTGCTTTGTCGTCTGCTCTTCCTCTTCCTCTGTCCCTTGAGATCACACCACTAAGGAAGATGAAGGTGGAGGACAGCTAGTCTCTCAGCTTGGCAGGACGTGGAGTCAGCGAGAGCCCCCCCCCCATAACCCCACGTCACCTCTCCGATCTCAAAACCGCAGTGTGTGACTGGCACGTTTAGCACAGGGTCAGAGAGCAGGCCGAACCCCCCTCCCCCCCTCCCCCCCCGCCGTCCTGTCAGCTGCCATGGAAACGCTCGCCAGCTCGCCGCTTCCTCCGCAGCCGTGACTTCCTGCTGCCTCCCGGCGTGAGGCGTGCGGTTGTGTTACTCATAGCGCCGGGCCGGTGCTTCGCCACTCCGCCGCTTTCAGAGCGTGTGAGTCTCACGTGTGACGGTTGTCATGGGTAACACATCTTCAGGCGACTTTGCAGCTACTGCTTCCGAATGTGCCGGTCAGTCCCACTCGCTGTCTGGGGTTGGATTTAGGTTAGGGTTCGAGTCCCATTTTTACTGCGTTTGTTGACGCAGTGAGTAGGTGTTAGTGTGCTATGACCCTGTGTTAAGGGGCAGCAGGCCAGACTGCCCCCCCCCCCCCACAACTGCACTGTAACCCGGACCCAACAACACAGCCACTGTGGAGGGGGCCGTGTCATTGACGTCGTTGGTATTCCTGGGGGGGCACTGCCCTGGAGTTCTCTGGAAACATGTTATCTGTGAACCTCTTTCTTGCTGGGTCATGAAAGCATCTTGTAAACACACAATATTCCAGGCTGGGAAATCGCCTGCTCTCGGTGCTACTGCGAAACAGGCTATGATGACAGGTGATGTTCAAGTGACCTGTGTTGTGTGTTTGTGGGTATGTATGTGCCTTTGTGTCTATATCTGTGCCTGTGTGTGTGGGTTAGGTTTATATCACATTGTGGGGACCAAATGTCCCCCACAATGTAATATAAACCTGTTTTTGTTTTGGTTACTTGTGGTTATGGTTAGGGCTGGGTAGGGGTTAAGATTCTCATAGTTAGTGTTAGCATTTTTCCTATAGAAATGAATGAGCGGTCCCCATAAAGATATGTTTACCCTACATGCGTGTGCGTGCGTGCGTGTGTGTGTGTGTGTGTGTGCGCGCGCGCGCTGGAGCAGTCAGCTGAGGACAGGCTGCTGTTGACTCTCTGGAGAGGGCAAAAATACGAGAAGTTTAAAATCATTCAATTAACTGTGTGCGAATTCAGTCGCAAGCGACGCTGTGAAGAGACGCTCCTGTTTTCCGCCTGGGACCCAAGACCGATTTTAGCAGCTGTGGGCGTAAGCAGCGCGTCACTTGGCCTGCTTACGTAACGTGGACTCAACAAGGATGAGGATGGTGATGGAACACTGATATGAGGAGGACGTAATAGGGACTGCCTGGGGAGGAGACGTGGTGGGGACAAGTACGGCAATACCAGCATGTGGGGAGGATGGGAATGAGGAGCTGATGAAGATGATGAGGAGGACACAATGGGGACGCCAAAGAGGATGCATTGAGGATGGAGATACGAGGAGGACAGCTACGAGAACGTGACAAGGACAGTAACGAGGGCGCGACTAGGACAGTGACAAGAATGGCGATGAGGTCGGCTTAGACCAGGGGTGACCAGTCTTTGTCCGAAAGGCCTGGTGTGTGTGCAGGTTTTTGGGGTAACCTTTAGGTCAGCTGTTCAAACCCAGGTGTGAGGACTCTTCAACCAATCAGTCCACTAATTTAATTAGGGAACTGCAGCAGAAACTCGCATACCCAGCGGCCCTTTCTGGATAAGACTGGCCACCCCTGGCGTAGACGATGTCCGAAAAGGTGCCCCCCCGTGTGCTTGGAGGATTCCTCGCCTCTCTTGAAGCACGTTTCTCTTTCCTCGATCGGTTTATAGTTACATCTAACCACATCTGGATTGACCGGGTTCTCCCCTCTCTCTCTCCCCTCCCCCACTCCCGCCTTAGCCACTTCGAATCCATTTACCCAGAAGCCCCAGCTCTTCAACACTGTGCTTTACTCGCTGGTGCCCATCATGGGTCTGGCCGCCATCATGCTCTTTGCCTTCTGGATGTACCGCCACCACAAGCTGGCCTACCCCCCGGTCCTGGTGCCTACACAGGTAAGTCCAGGCATGACACTGTGGATGGAGGAAGCTTGATGCCCCTCGGGGCCTGAAACGTGGCCCACAGGGTTGCCAGGGTATGTCTTTTGGGGGGGCGGACTGGTGCAGCAGCGAGAAGCCCGCGGGGGGGAGGAGGGCCCGGTTTGTGACATCCCGGACCATGGGTGGCACAGGGAGTCTCTGAGGACAGGGGGGACAGCGTCCTCAGGGACATGGTGACAGCAGGTTTATGAACACATCAATAATTACATGTTCATTACACGGCAATGCAATTTGAGTTCTTTCACAGACAGAGCAGAGAGCCCTAAGTCATGGGTCCAGGTCCTTCAGTTGGGTCTTGCCGCCCCCTTACACCTGCTGAAGTCAAAGCTCATCCAGAATCATCTGTATTTTTTAATGGTCTGTCTACCCTGTGAGAAGCGCCCCCTGGTGGCTATGGCGTTACCCCACGGTATAATCAAAGGAGTGTGCGCGTCTGCCCGTGTGCCTCCTCCAGGCTCCGTCCTTCATCTCCCTGCTCACGCTAATTGAGATGCCTGGTAATCGATTGGCCTTAATTAGGAGTTACCGCAGCCATTCGGGAATCCAGCAGAGAGGCTGCCGGTGAATTAACGGGGGCTCGTTTTGTAAATGCTTACTGGCGTACCTTAAGCTTGATGGCTGAATGCACACCAAGGCCTGAGCTGCATTGCTGTGTCTCCCGGCGCTTTGCACCGTTCGACCCCAGGAGGGGCTGGGTGGAAAACACGCCACTGTTTCTGGATCAGTGCACGTATGCCTGTTTCCTCAATGAAGGAGACATTAAAAGAAGATGATGGGTGTGTGATTGGTGCCACAGCACCCTGTCGCCGCCCTGCTGTTTGCAGTTGGTCTGTTTTATCTGTGGGTTTGTGTACAGGTCAGTTATGAGGGCTGTTTCATTTTCAGGGATACAGACAGATGCTGTGTGTTTTGACCCGTTTCCCAGTGGATGACCTGTTGGGGGCGCTCTTAGACATTGAAGTAATTTTGTCCTGCTTCCTCTGGGCAGTTAATCACCGCTGGTGGTTTAAGTCCCCCCTGGAATGACTCCCCTGTCACCTGGCCCCTGACCAAGCCTCCTCTCTGTCTTCATCATTCTAGTATTTTGTGTTGTGGGAGGAGCTAATGCAAATGAACCAGGCCCCTCACGCCTCTCCCCTCTGCCCCCCTCCCCTTCATCATTTGATCTTCTCTATGCCCTGCGGCTGAATTGTCTCCATCCAATAGGGAGGGGGTGGCAGAGAGCACAAAGAGAGAAATAATGCAGGCTGTCTCTGGGGGGGGGGGGAGGGTGCGGCAGTCAGGCAGACGGGCTGGCGCCATGCCAGGGCGCATCATCATGTAATCAATAATGCATCATCATGTGCGGGCAGCCCTGCTGCACTCCTGCAGGTGATCCCTGACACCCCCGCCCTCCCACACCCCCTCCCCCACCTAACTGCGGCATCGTGTCCAATTTGCCTGGATGATGCGAAGCAGCTTACAAATTGCTTTTGTCACACTTTAGTGTTTTTTTTGTTTAAAAATTCTTTTCCCGAATGCTTACCTAAATCATGCCTAATTGAGGGATAGCTGCGATTTCACTGTTGCGCAGATGTTAATTTCATCCCTGCTGACTGGGGTGATGCCCGTTGGCATCCAGACAGCCAGGCAGGGGTGTCCGGCTTTTCGAGGTGGCATCACTGCCACTTGGCCATTAGTTTCGTATCATTCTTCATCGTTTTGGGCATATTTACCATCACATTTAGTGTCTTTTATGCTACTGCTGTAACCATCACCATAAAGCAAGTGAGGGCAGCACCTCAGGCAGCATGCAGCAAGGTCCTGAGGAGGGAAGCCGCTGCAGCGCCGGTCAGATCTTACCGCTGGTGGGCTTTTGAGTGGCTCCGCGTTGAGCACTGCCAGGGTGCTGAGGAGAGATTGGCACCGAAGCCCCGGGGCACAGACAGTGAGGTTTAGGGTCACGCCAGGCCTGATCCCCAGATCGTGGCATGGGAGACAAAACCAGGACCGCAGTTCCACTCGCTTTGTGGTGCAGGCATCAGCACCAGGCTGCACTGGGCGCAGGGATGCCGTCGAATGGTTCGCCTCTGATTTCGCACCGAGGTTCACCTCTCCCGGTTTTCCGTGGCCTTGAGGAAGGTGACGTGGGGACGTGCCTGTCTGGTCCCCGGGGGACGCCCCGCATCTTTCCTCCCTGGGAGCGGGGGGTTGGTGTAGTGGGGGAGAGCTTCTGACCCAGTCACCCATCACCCGCCAGACAAACAGACACAGTATCTTGCCTTCATCCCACGGTTGCTGAAATAGTAACATTCTCTCGCTTTCCTCCCTTCGCCAGCAAGCCTTTCATATCATGATAGAGGTAAGACATGTTTAATTAACTCACCGGCGTCTCTGTGGGCCCAGCCTGATAACCTGGCCACCCCCCACCCCTTCCCTGTTATCACCTCACCGTGCTCGTGTTTTTTGTTTCCCATGAGACCCCCTGCCCTCCCACGCTTTTATGTTATCATTCTTTTATTAAGATTTTTATTATTTGAGCTGTTTTGAGTTTGAATCATATTGCATGGATGTCCTTTTCACCTCTCACTCCATATGGCCTGTGAAGGATGGGGTCAGTGTGTGTGTGTGTGTGTGTGTGTATGTGTGCCTACGTGAGGCAGAGTGGGGGGTCATGCCCTGAATGAGCCCTGGCGCCCCCTGGTGGTAGCTGCGTTCTTCATTTTTTTTCCTCCAGTTGGATGAAGTGAACTACAGAATTGACATTTCATAACATTCTGAAAATATTTTGTGTGCCCGGGCAAGCTTCCCTTCCCCCGTACATCCATAAAGTTCAGCTGAGGGGAAATTAAGAGCCGTCCGTGTCCATGCGCTGAATCGCACAGGTGCCCCATATCTTTCATATTCTGTAACCAGCCGCGGCTTCCAGGGAACAGATAGCGGGTGGGAATGACAAAAATGTGTCAGGAAATTTCATCGCCTGTGTGTGTGTGTGGGCATGTATATATTACATTGTGAGGACCAAATGTACCCATAATTTAATAAAAACCCGTTATTTTGACCTTGAAGGGACATTTTTTTGGTCTCCACAAGAAGAAACTCAATTTTATAAAAATCTATAAATGCCAAAATCTGTATAAAAAAACAACGAAAAAACCCTTGCATCTTGTTTGGTTACTTATGGTTACGGTTAGGTTGGATAGCGGTTAAGGTCGTCATGCTGTGATTAGAGTTATGCTCACAGTCCCCACAATAACATATGCCTAGATACCTAATATATATGTGTGCCTTTGTGTGTGTGCGTGTGTGTGTCCTCTCTGGGTTATGTCTGTCTGTCAGAAACGCAGTGTTGAATACATTAAAAAAGGAGAGTATTAGTTATTGTCACCGCATTGTAGTGTCAGATATACTGTCGGTTATAGTCAGTATGCGAAATACCCGTCAGTATTTGAGGGGGACCCCCATCTCCCTATTGTTGCGCAATACCGATCTTGAGACTTAAAGTTTTGATTTTGAGGCTTTAAGTGGGTCTCATGGGTTAATCGGTGGTGTCTGACCCCCCCCCCCCCCGGACCCCCCTGTATTTCGCACACTGGTTATAGTGTTAGTTATACCTCTAATTATTGCATTATATTGGCAATACCGCTCCTTTGAAGGATTGGTTATGCCACTTATCATACCACTAGCTGTAGTGTTTGTCTGTAGCCCTGGTTGTACCGCTTGTCCGTAGCACTGGTTGTACAACTTTTCTGTAGCCCTGGTTGTACCGTTTATCCATAGTGCTAGTTGTAGAACTTGTCTATAGTACTGGTTGTACCGCTTATCTATAGCGCTGGTTGTACCGCTTGTCTGTAGTGCTGGTTGTACAACTTGTCTGTAGCCCTGGTTGTACCGCTTGTCTGTAGTGCTGGTTGTACAGTACAACTTGTCTGTAGCCCTGGTTGTACCGCTTGTCCGTAGTGCTGGCTGTACAACTTGTCTGTTGCCCTGGTTGTATCGCTTGTCTGTATTGCCGGTTGTACAACTTTTCTGTCGCCCTGGTTGTACTGCTTATCCGTAGTGCTGATTATACAACTTATCTGTAGTGCTGGTTGTACCGCTTGTCCATAGCCCTGGTTGTACCACTTGTCCATAGTGCTGGTCATACAACTTTTCTGTAGCGCTGGTTGTACCGCTTATCCGTAGTGCTGGTTGTACCACTTGCCTGTAGCGCTGGTTGTACCGCGTGTCTGTAGTGCACGTTATTTCGCTGATTATACGTCTTGTCTCTAATGCTGGTTATTTCGCTGGTTATACCTCTTGACTGTAGCATTGCTTGTACCTTTTGCTTTTTAGTCCCTCATCATGGCTTTCGCCTGCAGGGCTGAGCCTAAGCAATGTCAACACCGTTACCCTGGCCTGAGTGACACACTGTCCTTGCCGGGCCGTCTGCTTTTGGTATTAGTCCCTCCCAATCTCGGACCCCCTCAGAGGGGTGTGCACTGACCCTTTTATTTCTGGCTCTCTTTTGCATGCTGTTTGTGTTCAGTCACGGCTGCCGAGAGCCACTCGATTTTGGGTCGCTTATCAGCGGTTCCCTCTGTTATAATGACGGTTGGTAAGTACATCCCAGTGCTTGTTCTCTTAGTTTTTTTTTATCTGGAGTGACTTGGAGAGCATTTACACGTACGCTTCACCCTCTCTGCACTGTCTTGCCAATGCAGTTGAGGTCCCTTCATCAAAGGTTCTGTAGAACCCAGCTCTCATTTTTAGCCGAACTCGATATTCTTAAATTCCAACTTCCCCCTCTCATCTGACAGGTTCATTTTAGGACTCAGTAGTATTACATCACTCCGAATCGGGTTATGTTGTTTTTTTTCTTCTCTTTGCAACACATCAGAATGATTGTTGATGTACTCCCACTTCCTCTCACCATTACCGAGAGCCCGCTGGATTTCAGGGTCCTGCAGTTCTCAGCTGGGTCTGGTCTCCACCGTGCGCCCGTGTGTGTGTGTGTGTGTGTGTGCGTGTGTGTGTGTGTGTGTGTAGCTGCCTCCCTCCTGGGTGGACAGATGTCACACCCCCCCCCCATTCTCCGGAGCACTGCGTGCCTCTGATCTGCGGTTCCTTGGGTTCCATGCTGTCTCACACTGTAGCACTATGGGCCACGTGCTTCGCCGGCAATCTGGGTTATGTTAATGCTCCTGCAGAGGTGAGAACGACCAGAGAGGAGCGCTTCTCATTTCTTATTTTTTAATTTATTTTCCGGCAGCCGCGTGCACCCGAGAGAGCAGCCAGTGTTTTTGAACCGTCAGGTTATTCATCGTGAATTTGGTGGTTGTCTGCTCTGCCGTAGGACCGTGGTGGCTGGGCAGAGAGTCACACTCGCGGAAATCGCCATGGTTTTAACCAGGTTACCGTGGTCACGGTTTGCAGCACCAAGCTTGAGTGGTGAAGTAACATTCCCCACTTGTCTTCCAGGACCCGGGACCGCTGCCCCCGTCCCCTGTCCTGGGACAGAAACCACTGCAGTTGCTGGAGATTAAGGCCAGGGGGCGCTTCGGCTGCGTGTGGAAGGCTCAGCTGCTCAATGACTATGTGGCCGTCAAGATCTTCCCCCTCCAGGTACGTGGTCCTGGTGATGTCAAGTCACACGTGTTGTTTTCGTGCTGCTCCAGCAGGGGGCGGTATATCTGCACAGTTAGGTGGGATCGCGAGCACTTTGAATGT
This sequence comes from Hyperopisus bebe, assembly GCA_026777045.1. Taxonomy (NCBI): domain Eukaryota; kingdom Metazoa; phylum Chordata; class Actinopteri; order Osteoglossiformes; family Mormyridae; genus Hyperopisus; species Hyperopisus bebe. The sequence goes on from JAODJW010000097.1 coordinate 490,249, forward strand.
TTCAAAATCCTGCCACTGCATCAAGAAGAGCTCCTTTGACCAAGTGCAGCCTCCCAGTGCCTCTTTCTTACACTCCCACTGCTGCATAGCTCATATAGATTATATGCCAGCGGCACATCAAAACACTGCGTTCTTCGCTGTGGACAAAACACGCTATTCCTGAAACGTGTCATGCTTCCCATAAACAGAAATGCTTCTCCCATGATTTTGTGACTGCCACTCATGGCCAGCAGGGGCACTGATGAGCATCAGCACACACTGGTTAATGCAACACTGGCTCTAGGATGCCAGCAAAACAGAACCAGTGTTTGCCCCTTGCCCCCCACCCCCCCGGCAGATCTCCTAGGGCAACTGCGCCTTCCGTTCGCGCACTGTCTGTCACTCTTTGGCAAACAGTCACCACCACCCCCTTCAGGTCCTAAGCCCCCCCCGACCCTCCACAGGATAAACAGTCATGGCAGAACGAGTACGAGATCTACAGCCTGAGCGGCATGAAGCACGACAACTTGCTGCAGTTCATGGGGGCTGAGAAGAGGGGCACCAACATGGACATGGAACTCTGGCTCATCACCGCCTACCATGAGAAGGTGAGCGCCGGCTCCCCCTGCAGGAAGGCTCAGCATAATGCTCAGCATAATGGGCAGAATGTAAATTAACAAATATGAAGTCCATTTAAACTGTGGTACCTTAAATCACCGATAAGCCAGTAAACCCTCTTCGTAGTACAGGCCACAGGAAGAGCTTGGCCAGAGATAACATGATAATCTGCTTTCCTGCAACCACACCCTGACATGGTTATATAATAGATGCTCCTAAGAGAGCTTGAGAGATGGGGTTCATTGGCAGAGGTGAATTTTTTTGCATGCAGTCTTGCACAGAAGGTGCAAATACAGTGCCGGCTGTGTACCTCTGCCCCCTGGTGGTTATCGGTGGCATCTGCAGTTATGCAGCGTTTTTTTTTTTTTTTTTTTCTTCGGTAATGAATGCACATTTCCTCCCCAGGGCTCACTGACTGACTACCTGAAGGCCAACGTGGTGTCCTGGAATGAGCTCTGCCACATCGCCCAGACCATGGCCAGGGGCTTAGCTTACCTTCACGAGGACAGGCCTGGTCTCAAGGACGGACACAAGCCTGCTATTGCACACAGGTATGCGGCCTGTCATCTGACGGTGCTCTTGTCCCTCCCTTCTCTTACTGCTGTACATGCCTCAGCCCCCAGTGCTGTAGTAAAGTGCAGTAAAAAGACGCACTGTTTGTACGCACTGCCTAGGGACGCACTTCTGACTGAGTGTCCTTATTGAGTGTATAGCCCCCCCCTCCCAAAGATGCTGCTCATCACACATGGGTGTGTTGCCCTGGCAGGGACATCAAAAGCAAGAACATCCTCTTGAAGAGCAACCTGACAGCCTGCATCGCCGACTTCGGCCTGGCGCTGAAGTTTGAGGCTGGGAAGTCGGCGGGGGACACTCATGGGCAGGTGGGTGTCACCCTGGGGGGGCAGGTTAGTGTTAGGCTTATAAAGGTGGGTGGGCGGTTATCGTCCTGGGGGGGAAAGTTAGGGCTAGGATTATAAAGGCGATTGGGCGTCACCCTGGGGGGTCAGGTTAGGGTTAGGCTTATAAAGGCGCGGAACTGGAGGGGTGGTGGCGCCAGTTTAACCCCGGCATGTGTTCCAGGTGGGCTCCCGGCGCTACATGGCCCCCGAAGTGCTGGAGGGGGCCATTAACTTCCAGCGTGACGCCTTCCTGCGGATAGACATGTACGCCGTGGGCCTGGTGTTGTGGGAACTGGCGTCTCGCTGCACGGCTGCTGATGGTAGGGGCTGGGCCTTGCTGGAGGGGGTGGGGTCAGGGATCCACCAACCCTGAGATCATGCCCACTGCTGGTGTGCACGAGACGGGGGGGGGGGGGGATGCAAGTAATTCATCATGACGAGGGGGTCTGTTCCTGTCTTGTAAGGGACCAGGATGAAACAAGACCCTCAGTGATGTGCTCTGTGGAAGACTGCTTGTATGGTTTTGTTTATAAAAACAAAATGTGAACACACCTGAGAATATATACCTCTACAAGCTCATAAATGTGTCCATGTCGTGATCAACACGCCAGTTTAATGTCGCCTCAATTTTCCCCCATGTGCCCCCTGCAGGTCCAGTTGATGAGTACATGCTCCCGTTCGAGGAGGAAGTGGGCCAGCATCCCTCCCTGGAGGACATGCAGGAGGTGGTGGTCCACAAGAAGCTGCGGCCTGTGCTGAGAGAGTGCTGGCAGAAGCACACGGTAAGCGCACAAGTACTGAAGAATAGCCAACTACTCACTGGCCATGAGTATAGTCTAAGTAGCCGAACTACTCATTGGCCATGAGTACAGTCTAAGCAGCCCAACTACTCACTGGCCATGAGTACAGTCTAAGTAGACCAACTACTCACGGGCCATGAGTACAGAATAAGCAGACCAACTACTCACAGGCCATGAGTACAGAATAAGCAGACCAACTACTCACAGGCCATGAGTACAGAATAAGCAGACCAACTACTCACAGGCCATGAGTACTTGCTGTTTGTTGTTTGTGCTGTGCTTTAAATTAGTACGGTGGTGTGTTGATTGAATATGTTAATGTGACATTTTTACCTGCATTAATTATCTCCTATATCACTGACAGCCAGTGTGTGATTATATATATAATGTTTGAAAATATTGTTTGCTAGCTTATAATTAATAGCTCACAATCCAGCCTCGTGATGGAAACTTGCTCAGTTCAACTGCAAGTTTAACAGAAAGAGGTTGCACTTTGCTTCGGTACGATTTTATTGTATGTCTGCGCACAACACAGGTGCATTTAGGTATAGCGCCCTCCTCAGTCTGCACTCCCAGGAAAGTATTACGGCGAGACACATCTATGTTGTGTGCAGACTTACAATAAAGTAATATTGAAGCAAAGTGCGACCACTATATATATTACAATACTAGGAGTGAAACCTATTAATAATAATAATAATAATAATAATAATAGGTTTAGCCCAAAACCGATTTGAATTCACTTAGGTAGCTGTGTATCTCACTGATACTTGCAGCTGGGACCTGTGGCCTTGTACCCCGGTGTGGTCGCACCCAAACATCCTGATTTCTAAGGAGCGCATGTGCCTCTTGCCTTTTGGCCCCCCTGCTAAGGTGTATCCACACCCTATTGTGTCTTATAACCAGGCTCATATTGTTCCCAAAAACCGCAGTAAGCGATACTCATTTCCATGGGCTGGTGTCACCTTCCTTCCTGTCTAGACATTTGAAATGGCTGCTTGCTTTACCTGCTTTCACCCCAAACTGCTGGCTGTGCCCCCCAAACACCCCCCCACGCCAGTCGCTGTGTGTTTCCTGGCCTTCCCAGTGGGAGACTCTAGCCTGCATGGGGCAGCCGCCTCCACATCTCTGTCATTCCCCTGCGTATTCGGCGTGGTGTCTGATTACATGGCCACCTTGTGTTTGCTGTAGGGTTGCTGTCAAGGTGCCTAGTTAAATTAGGTCAGGATGTGCCTCCAACAGAAACTGTAGCAGTGCGTTAAAAGTCCGTTGGCTGTGGCTCCTGCTCATTAACGCACTAACCTGAAAGCACGAGACCAGCATGCCAGCATGGCGGTGACAGCGCCTCTCACTGATTACCGCGCTGACCTGACATCCTGTTACAGGGACTAAGGTGGTGACAGTGACTCCCGCCAATTGCCATGCTGACCTGACATCCTGGTACAGGGACTAAGGCGGTGACAGTGACTCCCGCCAATTACCAAGCTGACCTGACATCCTGGTACAGGGACTAAGGCGGTGACAGTGACTCCCGCCGATTACCGTGCTGACGTGACATCCTGGTACAGGGACTAAGGCGGTGACAGTGACTCCCGCCGATTACCACGCTGTCCTGACATCCTGGTACAGGGACTAAGGCGGTGACAGTGACTCTCACCGATCACAGCGCTGACGTAACATCCTGTTACAGGGACTAGGGCGGTGACAGTGACTCCTGCCGATTACCACGCTGACCTGACATCCTGGTACAGGGACTAAAGCAGTGACAGTGACTCCCACCGATTTCCGCGCTGACCTGACATCCTGTTACAGGGACTAAAGCGGTGACAGGGACTCCCGCCGATTACCACTCTGACCTGACATCCTGTTACAGGGACTAAAGCGGTGACAGTGACTCTCACCGATTACCGCGCTGACCTGACATCCTGGTACAGGGACTAGGGCGGTGACAGTGACTCCTGTCGATTACCACGCTGACCTGACATCCTGGTACAGGGACTAAAGCGGTGACAGTGACTCCCACTGATTACCGTGCTGACCTGACATCCTGTTACAGGGACTAAAGCGGTCACAGTGACTCCCACTGATTACCACGCTGACCTGACATCCTGTTACAGGGACTAAAGCGGTCACAGTGACTCCCACTGATTACCACGCTGACCTGACATCCTGTTACAGGGACTAAGGTGGTGACAGTGACTCCCGCCGATTACCGCGCTGACCTGACATCCTGGTACAGGGACTAAGGCGGTGACAGTGACTCTCACCGATCACAGTGCTGACGTGACATCCTGTTACAGGGACTAGGGTGGTGACAGTGACTCCCACCGATTACCATGCTGACCTGACATCCTGGTACAAGGACTAGGGCGGTGACAGTGACTCCCACCGATTATCATGGTGACCTGACATCCTGGTACAGAGACTAGGGCGGTGACAGTGACTCCCACCGAATACTGCGCTGACCTGACATCCTGGTACAGGGACTAAGGCTGTGACAGTGACTCCCACCGATTACCGCGCTGACCTGACATCCTGGTACAGGGACTAAGGCGGTGACAGTGACTCTCACCGATCACAGCGCTGATGTAACATCCCGTTACAGGGACTAGGGCGGTGACAGTGACTCCCGGCCATTACCGCGCTGACCTGACATCCTATTACCGGGACTAAGGGGGTGACAGTGACTCCCGCCGATTACCACGCTGACCTGACATCCTGTTACAGGGACTATGGCGGGGACAGTTACTCCCGCCGATTACCACGCTGACCTGACATCCTGGTACAGGGACTAAGGCGGTGACAGTGACTCTCACCGATCACAGCGCTGACGTGACATCCTGTTACAGGGACTAGGACGGTGACAGTGACTACCACCGATTACCACGCTGACCTGACATCCTGTTACAGGGACTAAAGCGGTGACAGTGACTCCCGCCGATTACTGCGCTGACCTGACATCCTGTTACAGGGACTAGGGTAGTGGCAGTGACTCCCGCCGATTACCACGGTGACCTGACATCCTGTTACAGGGACTAAAGCGGTGACAGTGACTGCCACCGATTACCGCGCTGACCTGACATCCTGGTACAGGGACTAGGGCGGTGACAGTGACTCCCACCGATTACCACGCTGACCTGACATCCTGGTACAGGGACCTGGCCGGTGACAGTGACTCCCACCGATTACCACGTTGACCTGACATCCTGTTACAGGGACTAAGGCGGTGACAGTGACTCCCGCCGATTACCACGCTGACCTGACATCCTGGTACAGGGACCTGGCTGGTGACAGTGACTCCCACCGATTACCGCGCTGACCTGACATCCTGGTACAGGGACTAAGGCTGTGACAGTGATTCCCACCGATTACCATGCTGACCTGACATCCTGGTACAGGGACTAGGGCGGTGACAGTGGAGCCTTTGTGAACAATGTCTTTGTTAATGTGATTTATAGCCGGACTAAAACCTACACTTACATTGTTTATACAACCATTATTAGAGATCTGGCTGGTTGGTGAGAAGTAGATTTCAGGAAACATGAGACAAATTTAAGATCCCCCAGTGGCCCCCCAGCACATTTGCAGTGTGGTGTGTGACTAGTGACTCTCAGGCTAGGGTTCCTTTGGGGGCGGGGCCAAAGCTGATTCCGCCTTCCTCCCATTCAGGGCCTGACCATGCTCTGCGAGACCATCGAGGAGTGCTGGGACCATGAGGCGGAGGCGCGGCTGTCAGCCGGCTGTGTGGAGGAACGAGTTGTCCAGATGCAGCGGCAAGCCAGTGTCGCAGTCACAGAGGAGATCGTCACCGTTGTCACCATGGTGACCAACATGGACTTCCCACCCAAGGAGTCCAGCCTATGATGGGCGCAGCGGGCACTGCGATTGGGGTGTTGGGATGGGGATGGGGAGGAGGGAGGGGGTAGGTGGTCTGGGGTTCAGAATGGGGACAGTGCCGATGCCCCCAGAGCACTAAAAGCAGACTATGGTGCCCACCCCCATAGCAGCTGACTTGTGGGGAGTAGGGGGCGGGGCACAGGGCCCTGTGCACATTCAGATGGGTTTGGACCCAATACGCTCACCTCCACTTGTGCCTGGAGACCGGCGTCTTGCACCGGGAGCCTGGGCCGAAAGGGGAGATGTGGAAAGGACACCGCCACCGAAATCAGACTTTTGGAGATTTCCTTTTGTATCAAAGAAGAAAAAAAGACTTTAAAATAGACACCTGCTAGTTTTTCTATGAGGAAAGAGAAAGAAAGACAGAAAGCGCTCATTTGAGAAGGGCGGCCTTTTTCTCACCACATTCGCTGTTTTACTCTTTATATAAATGACTCTTGTGATGCCAGTAAGCAACAGCTTCTGAATGTTTAGTGTGCTGCTGTACATATATCAATGGAGAAAAGCAAAACGACACCATAGTCAACGATATCTGTAAGGAGTCACTTCCAAATTTTATTTAAAAAAAAAAAACCATAGACCTCCCACAACCAGGTATACCTCAGCTCACCTCTCACGGAAAACACTTCAATCAGTCATTGCCGGTCTTGGCCTTGTGGCTTCAGTATTGATGCCTGGTAAGATATTACCCAAACTGTGGTCAGACTCTGCCAATTCCATAATGGCCATCGGTACATAAAACAGTGTTTCGCCTTTTTTAAAATGTGCTTTTAGTCTTCTGTATTATTGTTTTTCCCTGGTGTTTTAGAGTATTTTTTCTGAAACATTTACATTTTCTTGTTTGATGGAAAACATACAATCATTTAAGAGTACAGGTGATTAAAAAGGCCCTCTTCCCCGTTTAGGTTTGCCGTGTCAGTGGAATGCTTGGGGAGGAAGTCGCATGCCTTTTTTTCAGTTTTTGCTCAGGCCGAAATTTTCTGATCATGTGCACAAGTTCCCATCCGCAGGATGTGGAATCGTGCTTCTCCTTTCTCCCTCAGCACGCCCAGCCCGCTCTCCACAGGATCGCTTTCCGTGGCTCGCCGGTGCCCCCCCCCCCCTCAGCTGTGCCTGGCAGCTCAGGAATGGCGTTTTTCTCGGAGCCTGACGTCAGTGGCTCTCTCACTCGCCTTAGTGCCCTCATGTCCCCTTGTGTCCTGCGGGCTCCACACTCCCGTGGCTCATGGGAGTTTTACTTACACGAAAATGTTCTGAGGGCAGAATGAAACATGATCAGTCCAAGCAACTAGAGGAGGCGTGACCAAGACATCTAATTGGTTGGTCCTGCCTCCTCTAATTGCTTGAACCCACCTCCTCTACAATCTGATTGGTTGTTTCTCTGAACCAATTATTTTTCATTCTGCCCTCAGAAACTCCCATGAGCCCCAGAAAACCCCAACCCGTCCACGGCCTAGCAGTAAAAACTTGCTTTCTTTATTTTCTTCCTTCTGGTAAAATCACATGGGAGTCAGTGGCATTTGGCGCTGTGACGTCTGCGTCAGTCTACGTCCTGTTCGGGGACGTCTCAAATGGCAAAATCTCATTCACACCACAGCAGCATTCAGGGATACAGTACTATGCTCTATTATGCTGATTATATGCAATGGGCATCGCCTACGAGGCCGTGTGTATTTTTAAACGAGTTATCCTGTGGAGAGCTCATTAATTCACGAGATCGCCAGGCACTCGTGCTCACCATCACCAGGTGCCAACTTTCTGAGGCAGGGGCAGGGTTTATGAGCGTGCCCACCCACCAGCGAGCTGGTCACTGGAAGGCTGGGGTTGGCTGCATCACCCTGAGCATTGGTACTTTGTGGTGGGTGGGCACGTGGTCGCCCTCGGTGACATGCCGAGCTGGGAGAGGCACATGGGCATATATGCAGCTGCTACTGCATCATGCGCTCTTTTGCTGGAGTAACGAGTAATGATTATATAGATAAGGCAGCCACTGGGCTCCCTGGCCACAGCTGGTCCTGCCTAGGTGTCCCTTTAAAGTGAGACCCTTCTTGAATCCTGAAGGTGGCGCTGTTTGCACGGCACTCAGTACCGTGTCGATGCTTGACGTTCAGGCCTGGGCCTTTTTTTAAGTGTTGAAGGTCTACGTCCCCCCCCCCTCCCCAAATGAAAGCCAAATGCTTTGGCACCAGACTTCACAGCAAATGCACATTATGTAAATATGTATGTTGTTTTTAGATTGTGAATATAGCATGAGCTTGTATCTGTTGTATTTTTTTAAGGTATCACAAAGCAAAAAAGGATCTTTATAAAGTAATTATTCCAGAAATACATTTTGTATATATGCATACATGTATATGTGTGTGTGTATATATATACACATTTTTAATGGTATTAATTCGTGCCCCCCCCCCCCCAAGACTGGTCAGTACAGACGGCACCTCGTTTACCTCAGACGCCCCCGCCTGCTTGCCCGCTGGTTCGCTCCCTGGCGCACGCGTGACCTCCTGCTCCGGGAGCGTTGCCCGGGATACGACCCGCAGTGCCATGCGTGCCGCGCTCTCGGGTTCCAGTGCCGGCGTGGTTCTGCTGAGCTGACACTGCTGGGCCGCGCTCAGCATCCCGCCGATGTTCCGCGTGTGGTTTGCACAAGCGACTCTTCTGCTGTCCAAGTGTACTTGCCATTTTTATTGTTTAACAGTATTTAACAATTTCAGAGGCCTGGTTGGAAGTGATTGTTTAATATTGTACAGGTAAATTGTATGCTATTCCACCCCCCCCCCCCCAAAAAATAAAGTATAGTGACCGCTATGCCCCATGTCCGTGCTGTTGCTGCCCCAGATGGCTGTTAGCCATCTATTAGGAATGAGGCTCTGCTTCATACCTCAGCAGTACTCCTGGTTGGCTGACATCTTACTCCCATTTCATTTCCTGTGCTTTCCTGTGTTATTATGTCACTGATAAGTTAAAGAGACTGTTCCTGTGGTTGGCATCAACGTGCCAAATCGAATTATTCATTATTCAGTAAATTATGGTCACTGATGAACTAATTCATGCAGTACTGATTCGCACAAACACTCGCAGTGAGAAGCAGGCATGGGACCCTGCTACTCTTTTTACTTGTAACATTCACAGAACAGAGAGGGAAGCTCCGTACCCTCAGCGGCTCCTCTGGGTCTGGGCCGGGCCCGCTGCCGACTGGATGTTCACACTGGGCCAGATGCAAACTCCCACTGTAATCCGGGTATACTGCCACAGCGCCCCCAGGTGGGAGGAGTGGGGCCTGTCTACCCTTGCTGTCCAGAAAACAGAACTGGATCTACCATTTCAAGGGGCCCTGGGCAAAGCTTAACTTGGGACGGCCCCCTATCAAGAAAATGATCATTCAGTTTCCTCTGCAGCCCAGGTAATTAGTGGGCCCAAAGCAACTGCATTGACATGTATATAATATATATATATATTTCTCATTACTTTGCCTGGGCCCCTTTGGGCTGATCAGGCTCTAGGCAGCAGCCTAGATTGCCTGTGCCTGGTTGTGGCCCTGCTTGTGTACACTCCTTTTCAGGTCTGGTGCATCATGAATACTGCTAAGGATTTTCTGTGTAGTTTCAGCTTGGTACTCTTACTGATGTCTACAAAAATGTATGTATTACATGGGTGAAGGTAAATGGATATTAAAGGTAGCTATTCCTTTGAAAAACACACCCCAAACACAGCCATGGGTATATTATTATAGTATTACGGATTATAGTAATTGAGGCCTCAGCGCCCTACTCCTTGTACTGCAGTAAGGTATAATTACCTCGCCAATCCAGAGACCTCTACCCTCTGTCAAGAAAACGGAAGTAACTTTCACCTTGATATAAGCATGAAGTCATCAGAAGAGATTTCAGTGCTGGTCTGGCCGGACTTTAGGTATTTCTGGTGCTCTGACACTCAGCTCACCAGACCCTTGGTGTTGTGGGTATTTTGGTCCAGTCATGCATTCTGTTCATTCGATTACCAGATAGTTTATTTTCACAAACGATAATGTGAAATATGCTGAGATCCTACGTGTCCCATGCCATTCCTAACAGATACTGTGTTTTATTCCGATGACTTCAGAACAAGCCACAGCCACATACTATGAATAAGCCTGTGTTGGACTGTGGATCATGGTTAATATGTTTAAACTCATCTAAACTGTTTGCCAATGATTTGTGGAATCTTTAGGTTATATTCAGTGTGCTGCAGGGTTCTACCATGAGTGCAGATTAAAGAGGAGGAGCTGCATTGACACGTGTGACCTTCCTTCGTACGGCACCGAACACGCAGTCCCAACATCAGCATTCTGAAACTGCTGTTTCTCATCTGTGTGAAGCATTTGCATCCTGTTACTTACTGGTTTTGGATGCCTACTACAGTGTGGTCAGGTGGTATCCAGTTTTGTCCATGTGACTTCAGGCATCCAACATCTCTGTGTAAAGAGGAAATCCCAGTTTCATTGTCTTTTAGAGAGATTTGTTGCGAGGAAAAAAAAGTACAGATGAGTTACTACCAATTTGAGTAATTGGTCCAGGAGAACAGCTCAAAGCACCTTACTTAACCTGAGATGCCCACTCTTGTATTGTGTTTAAATGTCTGAAATTTATTCTCAAGTCTCTGAAATGTAGGACCCATCCAGCTTAGAATATGTAGGATCGCGGGGGTCCAGAGCCTACCCCGGAGGATATGGGTGCAATGTGGTGAATAACCCAGGAGAGGGTGCCAACCCATCACAGGGCACACTCACACACCACTCACTCACACACCATTCACTCACATGGGAAATTTGGTAACTTTAATTAACCTCAGTATGTTTTTGGACTGTGGGGGGAAACTGGAGAACCTGGAGGAAACCTCACAATGACACGGGGAAAACATGCAAGTTCAAATCACTCTAATGTACTCTAAACACTGTTGAAATTCAATATCATATTGGCATAATAAAATTCGAGGAAAATATTGAAAATTCATATTTTTTTTTAATGGTTAATGATTACGTACCTAACATTGCTTATGTGGACATTCCCTTAGCAAATGGTCATAGCATAGTAACCAATCTATCACAACTATCTTCAGCTTCACAGTGGAAAGGTTAGACTTGTTATGCTTTATAATATATTTACTATAATACTTACAACACATATTATCCCTTACTGTTTATATTGTGAATAGTGTAAAAGGGGGTATTTACCTAGGGGCTGATGTAAAAACCGAATGAAACAGAGTAGTTCCAATGTACAGCTTTATTCATTTAGCCTAGAAAAAGAAATATTTTCGTGTAATAATATCCATGTTTCACTATACAGACAAAACATTTCTGCTTAAAGATCTGTAAATTGCAGAAATTGTTCATCAGTGGTGAACGTCAGTGGGGCCTTGTGGGGAATACTTTCAGTTGCTGAAATTTTGAGATGACTAAACACATCAGTATCAGAATCAGAAAAAAAAAACATTTTAGGCAAAAACCCCTCTAAAATAGGCCTAAGGACGCCCCTGTCCATACCGCAGACTTTTTTTCGATTTGATACAGGCTAATGCCAAGGTTGGTATTACTGATATTATTTGAATAATTTACCGACGGGAGGATTGATCGCTCCATTTCCATCTGGGTCACAACAAGTAATATTACTGGGGGTACAATTGTATTCGTCGGACGAAAATGCTATTTCAGTCAAATGCAGCTTCTATTAGTCATACCAGGCCAAATAGTAATTTATTGTAAATGTATTCACTAATTTGTTACAACGCGCAGGGGAGTGCCTCAGCACCTGTCCCCTCTTGCCCGGAAGATTGAAAGTGCCCCCCTTTTAGGGCACTGAGAGCAGGTCCAACAATTGCCCCTGTTTCTGCATGACCGGTTATGCTGTCTCACTTTGTACAGACAGATCATGATCCTGCTCGGGATGTGAAGGGTCCTGTTTAATCCCTTCTTATCACGTTTAGTGGTACATTAAGTGAAGAGGTGTATGGTGTGCATTAGCACCTATCAAATCAGTAGTATTTTAAATGCTGAATGGTTTGTATAGCTCTACCAAACTAATGTAAGTGAACTGCGTATGTCCTGGTTGAATAGCCACTTACCCCAATAGGGCTTATGCTGCATATTAAAAACGTTTGGCTTATTTACAGGAATGCAGTTCTTCATCAATCCAATAGATGGCAGCAAAGTAAAGGCGTAAGCTCAACAAGCAAGACCTTTACCGGTTCATGGGTTTCACAGTCATCTGCATACGCATTACATTTTGCTAGGATATATAGCTGCATATTCACAGTGCAGGTTGTAATTAGTATGCATGTACATTTATAAATGAATTTTTAACAGTTAACAGCTTGAGTGGGAACCCTGTAGGGTGGCATGTTGGATCAGTAGGAAGCATGCCTGCAGGGGTGTGTCTTCGATTGCCACTTCTGCTCCCTGTGCGTGGATTCACACTCAGGTCTCTTCTCAAGACTCAGGTCTCTTCCCCTGAAATTATCTGCTTAGTCTAAGTGGCATCATTTCATTTCACTGCAGGTTACAGTATGACTATATACCATGATTATGACAAATACAAATCATTGAATCCCTAAATTGTGGGCTGTTGTGTGGCTGTTGTCAGGGTAAAGTGCTCGGCCTGTGCTGACCCAGAGAGGTAAGGTAAGCAGCATCCACTGATTACAGTGCTTTGCCATACCCACCACATGACAAACCACCTCAGGGATGAGAACCTGAGTGTAGCCATGTGGCAGGTGATACCTCAGCACCATACTAGTCTGAGTGAATATCAGTGTGAGGTTTTTTTCTGGTGGCTGGAGCACCAATCCTGCCACCAACCCCCAAGTTATTCCCTGTAAGTAGGAGGACCTCCTTATAGGGCTGGATGTAGATTAACGTCATACCCAGGACAAAGCAATTGCAGGTTAAGGGCCTTGCTCAAGGCCCAGCAGAGTTGAATCACTTGGGGCATTCATGGGATTTGAACCAGCAACCTTCTAGTTGCTGGCACAGATCCCTAACCTCAGATCCATCACTCCGTTCCCCAGAGGTGCCGGATAAATAGCCTAACCCTGGGCTCAGACCCCAAGCTTCACTCTCAGTTGTGTGTGCAGATGCCCCTCAACTTACGTTGGGGAAATGTCCTGATGAACACAACGTATGTGGAAAATGTTCCAACATGTTAAATAAATATACATTAATACAATAATAACAAACATAATCATATAATGTGTCACTAATGTATATTAAAGCTGTTAAGGTATGTCAGGATGTTAAGGTAGTATGTTTAAGAATGTTCCATGAATGCATTATGAAGGTGCAGTTAATGTAAAGCATCAACGAAATTTCTGTGACTTACTTTAATTCTCCAGCTGTATAAAAGATAATAATAATAAGTTATGGTGATGATGATGATGATGATGATGATGATGATGATGATGATGATTATTATTATTATTATTATTATTATTATTATTATTATTATTATTATTATATGTTTATTAGGATGGTACGGAGCATATTACTAAGAGGAAAACCAAAGTATCTGATGATTATGATTGACTACTCCATGATGGATTCAGTTACGGACTGCAGGAGGCCTCATCATGGACGATAGCACCCTGAAGGCAGTGTTTGTGTTCACAGCCCAGTCATTCAGCTGCTGAAGACGGATTTGAGAGGTTGTGCTCAGGTGATCAAACTACTTTGCTGAGAGCTGACCAACGAGGCTGACCGTGGGAGCACCAGGGGTCACCGGCACACGCGGGCACCTCCTCCCCTTGGTGCTGCAGCCCAGATGTCTGAGCATGATCTGTCAGCTCCAGGCCAGATGGTGATGGACTCAAGTGCTGTATTGTGCTGATAATTGCTGGGAGGAGAGTGAAGCTGGTGCGACATAGAATGGGCCCATTGAACGGGACTGTGGGAGAGCAGCAAGTCCGGGGGCAGAGGACATATGAGAGCAGGAGGGAGACCGGAGACACATGCCACAGCGACACATGGAAGAGCTGACAGGTGTGATAAGGATGACAGTGCTGGCGGCTTAGCTCACAGATGCCAGGTGACAGTGCTGGCTGCTTAGCTCACAGATGCCAGGTGTTGTACCTGAGCTCTGAGAACATTTTCACCACAGTTTTTTTTATCATTCCCACTATCTAGATTATCAGATTATTTTTCTTTTCACTTTATTTTATTTATTAATAGGTACTTTCAAGTCATTGTCAACTCCTAGCCTGTGTAGGTCAACCCATTAGCCAGCATAGATAGTCAGCCACCTATGGCACCAAATTCTGAGGTGGTGCCGACTTATGGTAACCATACACTAGAAGACTTTCAAGAGACTTTTTAAAGACTAATGTCTGACACCCACTCACATCGCAAGACAATGTGTCATTAGTTTCAGAGTTTTTTGTCACAAACTATGACTTTGGGGATCTTGCAGGGTCACTATTTGCAACTAGATTCCTTTTGAGATTATTTCCCATTATGCTCCTGGTGAAAATTTACAGGAAGAGAAAAACTTGAACAATGGAGACAGAAGCAGCTTTTGGCTACACCTGCTCTTGTGTGTGCTGTGGTTTGCTATGAAAAAAACAGCTAAATAGAGACAACACAACAGAATGTGAACACAACCCTGGCTGCGTGAACAGGGACAGCAAGGAAGCCGCCCCTCCATGTCTGTTTACCAGCAATGGGGACGAGTCATTTCTTGGTGTGTCCGAATCAAGTCTTGAGTCAAAACATTGCAAGTCCGAGTCAAGTCTCAAGTCACATGTCCACAAGCCCAAGTCCATGTCTTTCCATCATTTTTGTTGTCGAGTCACAAGTCATCAAATATAAGTCCAAGTCGAGTTGTGAGTCATGTAAATTGAGCCCCTATCTATGTCAATTGTTTTTTTTTTTACCTTTAGTGATTAAAACCCGTCACAGTAGATAGGCAGAGATAGGTTAAAGAGTCTCTCTCTGTTACAGTTTTTACATTCACGCTGCAAAAAAATGAAAATCTAAGCAAATATAATTTTCTTATATTTACACAAAATTCTAATTTCATTAATAAACTAACAACACATCTTATGAATAACATTAATCTGCCTATTGTCTTATTTTAGGAAATCTTACCAAGTACATTTTTTAGTGCACTAGCAGATAATTTTGCTAGTTTTAGGCCGTCTTCTCTCAAAACAGAAGCAGTTTATCTTCAATTTGAAAGGCCATTTTTTGCAGCGCATGTATATGCAAGGAGTTATGCAGTTTTTTTGGACAGAAATCTCAGGAGACTTTGCATTCAGCCAAAGGAACTTGCAGACAGCAGAGAATTATTATACAGTGAAATGATAAAATTAACATTATGGTATCCAGAGGGGGGACTATAACCTCAGATCTTCTTGAGTCATAAGGTCCAAGTCGGATCCAAGTCATTTACTCTCAAGTCTAATTCAAGTCCAAGTCTTTCCATCAGTTCTGCCTTGTTAAGTCACAAGTCATCAAATTTGTGACTTAAGACCGAGTCGAGTTGTGACTCAGTGACTTGAGTCCCCACCTACGCTATCTACCCTACCTATACTGTATATCCTGTACCTGCTTCGCTGCTTCCTGTTTGGTGGTGAAGAGAGGCCACCTATTGGATGATGTCCAGGACACTGTGGCTTTGGCACGGTGTGACCAAAAGAAAATTTTAAGTGTTGTGGCAAAGAGACGAAGACAGATATTTCAGAATGAAAAGCAGATGATACCGTAAAAGAAGATGGAAAAAGAGGAGAGACCCACAAAGGAGAGAGGAAAGTGGATTAAGTGCTTCATAACTAATAATAATAATCATAATACTAATAATAATGGCAATGATAATTATATAAACAGCGTCCTTCCAGAATGTTCTGTCTTCTGTTTGGCACTTGAGGCTTCCCAGTGGCACGATCATTGATGCACTGATCGACTCCATCTGCCTTGTTCCTTTCCTTCCTCCTTCAGCTATTCCAAGCATCATGATTTTCTCATAATTTGCCCACAAAAAACACCTTTAATCCGATGGTTTCTTCCTTTTCTCCTTCCTCCTTACCCAGTTTTCACATCAAAGAATCACAGAAAATTCCAAACCTTGAAAATTCCCAATCTTAGAGAAACATGACTGCTGTCCTTTATCACAGCTAAGTGTGTGACTTATTTCTTGATGGCTGGATCCTTTGTTGTTGATGATTGTTCCAAGGATGTCTTCACCATCAAATGCTTAAGTTAGCTGTCATCGTGATGGTCATATTTTATTCACATTTAAATGTAGTTCCATGTTTTTGCTCTGATCTGTAACTTTCCTCGTACATCTCATAATATCTTCATTTTACACTACAGATATGGTGTATTTCTATTGATTGGACTGACTCATCATTTCTGACTTGGTCCTTTACTGTTTTCCAATATGTGCACATATCCCAGAAGCTCATTGGTCTGAGGCCTAGTTGCTCCACACTGCTGAGCGGTCCTCACCAATAGGAACCTTTACACAGTTTTCGGGGGGGGGGGGGGGGGGGGGGTGCTATACCTGCTTGAAAGGAGGCCTTATGTGACACTTTACTCTTACAGCAGGCCACTCTCTGGTGCAACATGGCCATAAGCATACAAGACTGTAACTGGCTAACCCTAACCCCACCTCTTCCCATCGAAAAGGTTAAGGAGACATTAGACCCTATTTGCGCTTTCTATGTCTCTGATTGCAGGAGCTCAGGTCCACAAATGAGGAGAATGCAGCACTTTGAGGGTGGAGTGTGTTTATCCCAAAGGAAATTACATTCCTTTGAAGATCTCCACTGCTTCTGTTCTATTCTCGATTGTCCTTGAATGTAGACGTTTGTCATTCTCATGAGGGGAGACTGCAGAGAAGCTGAGAGCTAAGGCAGATTTACAAGCAGGCTCACGAGCAGACTCAGGGCAGTGTGGGACACCCTTCTCACTGTGTACCCAGGAAGAATTGTTGCGACAGAAGTGGCGACTGCTCATGAGAAGGAAACTCCAGGGTGTCATAACTGGGACCTGTACTACGAAGCGGGTCACCTGGTTTATTGGGGTAACTTGTCAGATTTAAGGTAGTCTGGGCAAAATGTAAGTGCACAATTATGTCCATTTAAACTGTGGTACCTTAAATCCAACAAATTACCCCGATAAGCCAGTAACCCCACTTCGTAGTATAGGCTACTAGTGTTGCCACTGCTGGGTTAAGGTTAGCAAAGATTCCTAGCGTTCATTCTGATTGGCCCACTGACAGGGTTTTTCTTCGACTGGACAACAGCTGAGAGCAACACGTGCTTCAAAACAACTGAAAAAGCAAAACATTCACATTCACTAAACTGGTATCTAATTATTAATGATTTCTGCGTTAACATACTGTTCTGACAGAATACATCCTCTAATTGACTTCTTTTGTAAATACACTATATTGCCAGAAGTATTGGGACGCACCTCCAAATAATTGAATTCAGGTGTTCATCACTGAGTTCAAGCATTGTACTGAGATAGGATGCCACCTGTGCAATAAGTCCATTTGTGAAATTTCCTCACTAATAAGTCTTCCACAGGCCTTCAGATTAGCTCCAGAACAGTGTGGAGAGAACTTCATAGAATGGATTTCCATGGCCGAGAAGCTGCATCTGAGCCATACATCACAAAGTGTAATGCAAAGAGCCGGATGCAGTTGTGTAAAGCACGCCACCACTGGACTCTAGAGCAGTGAAGACTGTCAGGGTCTTGGGGGGTTCTTGTCACAGACTCAGGGCATGATTCAGGCAGGAAAAAAGGAGGTGACAATCCACTTATGGCTCCAGGAAACAACAGAGATTAATTATAGATAATGAGGACACAAGGAACACTACAAAACAAAAAGATCAGAAAGGGTCAAAACTAACCGGGGGAATAATACAGCTAACAGAACAAAAAATGATTACAAAGTGAAAACGTGTAATACAGAGAACAGGCAGGGAAGCAAGCATAAGAAAACCAAATGACCAACATCACAGAATCATCAAAAACACAGTCAATGACTCCACAAGCAACAGAGCAGGATCAGGTACTTAAATACAGATGGTTAACAAGGAAACACAGGACAGGAGAGAACAATTAACAAGGACTGGCACAAGAAAACGGGCAACAGGAGGAACTAATAATAATTAAACACAACTAAGGAACTAGGGATCTTTACAAATACCAAAAACTAGAAAACATTAACTGGGAAAAAAAAACACTAGGGACATAACACAAGGATAATTAAACAGAACCAGAAAGGAACAAAACAGAACACAAGCAGTGAAAACCTAAGACAAGAAAACTAATACAAAAGAAACACTAGGGAACAATATCTAATGAATACAAAAACAGAGGCAGCTGTACTCAAACACACGGCTAAAGGATGAATATCCACATGCTCAGCCCATAGCACCACACAACAATGTGGGAAGGTAGGGAAACACACAAAGGACTTGGGCACAGGGAGATCAGGATGGCCAAAGACACCTGTTGGCCAAAAGGAGAAGAGACACGAAAAGTTGGGGCAGATGGGTGCTGACCCTGATAGGAGACATGTTCTCTGGAGTAATGAATCACGCTTCTCTGTCTGGCAATCCGATGGACAAGTCTGGGTTTGGCGGTTGCCAGGAGAGCGGTACTTCCCTGACTGCATTGTGCCAAGTGTGAAGTTTGGTGGGGGGGGGTGATTATGGTGTGGGGTTGTTTTTCAGGGGTTTGGCTTGGTCCCTTAATGCTGCAGCATTCAAAGCCATTTTGACTGTGGGAGCAGTCTGAGGGTGGTCCCTTCCTGTTCCAACATGACTACACACCAGTGCACAAAGCAAGGTCCATAAGGACATGGATGAGCGAGTCTGGTGTGGAGGAACTTGACTGGCCTGCACAGAGCCCTGACCTCAACATGACAGAACACCTTTAGGATGAATTAGAGTGGAGACTGTGAGCCAGGCCTTCTTGTCCAACATTAGTGCCTGACCTCAAAAATTCCCATAAACAAACTCCTAAACCTTGTGGACAGCCTTCCCAGAAGAGTTGAAGCTGTTATAGTTGCAAACAGTGGCCCAACTCCATATTAAAGCCTATGTATTAAGAATGTGATGTTATTAAAGTTTGTGTGTGTGTGTAAAGGCAGCTGTCTCAATACTTTTGGCAATATAGTGTATATTGACTAATATTGGACTATAAAAAGGTGGAACTAAATTTCAAGACATTTCCTGTCTGCTACAAAGAGACTGGTCTGGGCTTTTCCTGCCTCCACATCTTAGTGTGAAGACTGCCTAGCAGAACGTATGGATCAGGAGCTGAGACCCAAGCTGTTTCCTTCTGTATTGAAGTGGACCTGGGGGGTGGTGTAGAGGGGGGCTGAGAGCAGCTGTCCTCATGGCCCCAGGCAACGTGTGAAGCAGCAGCTGAAAGAGAATGTAACTCCGCCCACTCCCTCGCATGTCAGCCCCCATTTGCTGGGGCACTCTTACACTGCTGATGGTGACAGGTGCGACCTGAACAGAACCTGAGCCTTGGGGCTGGGGGAGGGTCTGCTGATAGGGCAGAGACAAGCGACATTATCACCAACCTGCAAGCAAACCACATCCAGCAGATAGAGAAAGGGCTGCTTCAAATTAATGTAGTAACTATTGTGAGTCTCTCTCTCCAAAAAAAAAAAATGAAAAAGAATGACGTCAATAAACAAAGAAGAGATAAGCTTAGGAAAACAGATAATGCTTAGGGAAACTAACATTTTAGCCTATATTTTGGGAACTAGATTTTTACCCCAATGGAGTATACATCATTTATATTAGCAGGTCCTTCTAGCAAAGTAATTAAGGCAAACCTGTATTCTCTTTGACCTTGTAATTGCTCTTGTTAAACTTTAAAGAGCACAGGTACAATTACTCATTCCCCATGGAACCAAATGCCAGTGCCTTTATGCTTATTTACCCAAGTCCTCATTAACTACTTTGGTCGACACTTAATTGTACTTGGAAATTTAAGAATAGCAGTACATAAGGCATTGCATTATGAAGAATCAGAATTAGACATACTTGTGTTAACATTACACACTTCTCAATCTCACTGTAAGCTTCTGGCCGGTGTCTTTGAGGATCATCAAAAAGTAGCTGTAAGTGAGATTAGTGGGTCCCGCTTTAGGTAATTAGGTAATTTAGGTAAGTGGCGCTTCACTAATGAACACTGCATGTCTGAAATACTTAGCACTTACATTTCCAAATTGTATGCAGCTAAAATGACCGGACAATATATCCTGGGTGAATATTTACACATTCTCCACTGGTCATTGTCTAGTTTTCCTTTCTGATGCAGGAATGGCAGAAATATGGGTACCAAATTTCAAGGAGATAAAATCACTTTCTTTTCTACTAGACTTGTGACAACAATCACATTATACTATTCTGAATGCTTAATCCTAAACAAGGGGAACATTTCTGCAGGTTAACAGTAACATGACTTTTCTTCACTTTGACAGTTTTCTTCATATAATTTATAAACTGATTTAATCCATACCAGGAAATATGAAGTTCCCATTCAATATGAGGCATGGATATGTAGTGATCCAGCAGCAGGCCTGCTGATGGCCCTGAAAGAAGATGGCAAATAAACAGTGCTCTGGGTATTACCCCGAAACATGTAAATATGTAACTGTAAATGATTACATGCAATTAAGTAATGTGAAACTCATGCAGGGCTTTATTTTTCATGAAGCTTTTATGGATGCTCCTCCGTTCTTGATGTGTCAGCATGGAGGACAACGTTTGCTGGCCATGAGTTCAGTAAGCGGAAAAAGCTATAAGTAAGAAGTATAATCAGTGCTTTATTATCAAGTGCTTGTGTTCGTCTTTTATACTCTCACTGATAGCTAAACTTTTAGCTTCGTTTAGATCCCCTCGCCGACCAATAGAAGCGCAACCAAGCGTCACTCGACCTTTGGGGACTTAAGCAGCGCAAATTAGGTTCGCCCGAGAACAGAACGACCAGTCCAGCGAGACTCTGCATACGCCCTAAGCTTTCCACCCACAACAGTGGGAACTTTCTCTTCTTCTCCTGTTTCTGGACGAACCCCTGTGATACTTCCGGCCGCAGCGCGGTGCATGTCGGGACGTCCTCCTCTCCTCCGTGCTCCCGGCTGGCGCGCACGCGCAATGGGGAGCTCCATCTTTCTATCCCAACAAGCCGAGAGAAGAGCCAGGAGCAGTTGATGGGGAAGATTTTTATTTTCATTTTAAAGGGGCAGAACTTCATTTTAACCCGCCCGAAGGCGCCGTTTCGCCAAGCCCGGCTCTTCGGGACCGCGAAGAGGGACGCCAGAGATGGAGGGGACTCCTGTTGGTTTATAAAATCTGGAAGAAGAATCCAGAAAGCCCCTGTTTCTGTGCGCCCTGCTGCCTCTTAGCAACGCGGCCCCCTGCGCTCTGCTGCCCGGGCTCCTGCCTCGGCCCTGGCCGGAGAGGCTCCTCCGCTGCCCGTGTTCCTGCCTCGGCCCCGGCTGGAGAGGCACCTCCGCTACAAACTTCGTTGCTTTACGGACCGCTGGGGCGTGATTTGATCCCTTCTTTGCTATGAAGACGTGAGAAAGGTAAGGGGGCGTTTTAAGCTTTTTACAGTCTGTCTGGAAGAAGGACAAATAAAAATAATAAAAAATCTATATAATAATAATAATTATGATAATGTTACAGAGTCGCCTTTGCCTAGGTAGCTGTCTGAATAGCTAGCCCCATGCGCCCCTGTCGGCACCCGCTTGATCCCGGCTCCCAGGCTCTCTTTATATAGATATATTATGTGCGTGTTTACTGGGCAGGCTGGCCCGTTTATACCCGCACGCACGACCTGCTTCCCCGGGCTGATGCACGCTACGGCCAGCCCTATGTATCACCTCAATCCATGCTGCATCTGTGCATTTGCAAATACAGCTCGCTGCACACACCTGACACTTAGTGCGACATACAGCTCTTAAATTCCTGCCATTATTAAGAGGCAGATTCTGATTAACCTGATGCGGATCGCGCTGACCTCCAGAACCTGACAGCTGTCCTGCAGTTTGAGGCTTTTTTCCTTCGGCCTCACGATGTGTGTGTGACCCCGACGCGCTACCTGGTGTGTGGCAGTTTAACGCCGCCTGATGCCCGATTCCCCGGATCATGGCTCTGAGGGGCAGTACCCCGCTGTCCAAACTGTCCGTAATGCTTCGTTAATCCCCTGCTGATCGTGTTTGCTGTCAGGGACAGGTGCACGTAAATATTAACAGTAACGTTCCCATTGCGCTTGTTGCATTGCTATTATTTATTGTTATTTTGAGTCTGTGGTGCTGGTAACCTTAGTCATCCGGATGTAACACCGCAAGCAGCCGTAGACAAACCAGCTGTCAGTCCTCCGGCTTTCATGTGGCTCTCCTCCTGACACCAGAGGCGCATTGAGGTCCTATTCATGCCAGCATTACCCGGCCTCCCTCACCTCTCAATCAAAGGACCTGGGCTTTCTAGTCTCCATTTCACCAGAAAGAAGAAGAAAACTAAGCTATACTCTGAAGCACTGCATTACTACACATGGGAGCTACAGCGTCATGCAAATTCAGGATCTAGACACTTCTGTTCCAGGTGTAATCTTCTGTGGACTTTGTAGGAGTCTTGGGCTCAACTCCTTAGATGTACTCTCTGTCAGTTCAGGTATTGCTCTTTACATTTCTGATTAGCTGCATGCCTTAAAGTTCAAACTAAAACCACTGAGACGGACTGTGTCTTTTTAATATGTTTAAATTAGGTAACCCACAGAAGGCCAGGAAATTGGATTTGAATCTGCTGATTTAATGTTGTAATTCTTTAACAGCTGTGCTACCTGCCATTCATAGTTACTTACTGTTTCTCCGTCTAGACTCTGCATAGGAATGGTCATGGTCTAGCGTACCTTTTATCGAGCCCCCACAGAAAACATGAAATGGTGAACTTTGTGGTGACCCAGCCTTTCTGCTTCATCATCCTTTTGCTGGTGGCGTCTCGCTGACGGGATGCCACATGCTGTTTGTCACGTGAGATCTGCCCTACCCTCTCGTTTTGGCTGTGCTCTGTCAGAATTGCCTGTGAGAGTTGGAACTGAAATGCTAGTCTTGTGTTCAGGGTTGCCATCTGCAGTGTATGTCTTGTAGACCTTAAATCGGTTAATGAGTGGTGTTCACAAAGAGGCATTTCAGAGTTTGAGGTTTACATGTGACGTGGCAGTCACCATGCCGCAGCAAGCCAGTGACCTTTGGGGGGTGCTCACACCTGTCACTTATCTGTAAAGACACGTTATCTGTCACCTATAAATTCTATTTCTGAAGTGAACCTTTAAAAGTGTTTCATGGGTGAGCAGTGTCGTAAAGCTGTTAGCACTTTTGTATTTTACAACCTAGAAGTTTGAAAGGTGTGCTTGTATGTCTCAAGTAAAAATTAATTATAATATTTAAAGTGAATTTATACATTTATAGTTGGCTGTGTATATCCAGTCACAAAACACATGTGTGTAGTATATCGCAGTGTTCACTAGAAATGACCAACTTTAATGTAATCAGCAGAGCTTTCTGGTGCTTTAGAGGGTATGTGAGATACTTGTTGAATAGATCAAAAATAAACTGACTCGTGCTTGTTGTCCCTGAGCCCTCTTGGTAGTCATGGCTTCTTGTGGATCACATGATCCAGCAAGTCACCTACGCCTTACTAAATGAGGTGTGGGTGATGTAAGCATGTGTTTTTCTGCACACAGTCCTGTCCCCTTAAAAGATGCCTGCAGCACCTTGTGGTTTGCAGATCCCAGCACTGGAACTCGGGCTGACACGCGCACGTGTCTGACACTCTTGTCACGAGTGCCGTGTCTCCTCAGAAGCACGTGTCTCGTGGCGGCTGTGATGAGTCAGTCCTCCTCTCCTCTTTCCAGGGTCACACGTCCCTTCCATTCAGGTTTTGGGGTGCCGGATCCTAACATCCGAGTCAGTCCTATGTCAGATATCTTCTTAGCAGGGGTCTCGTGGCTGTGGCTGGGTCAGAGGGGCTACACCATGCTGCGGTCCCTCCAGAGGCCCCCGGGGGTGTCGTCAATGAGGTGCTGGTATTACCTTGCCCTCTTTCCTTCCTGAGCGCCCCTCACAACTGGACGTTTAATGGTATTTTAACAGTGTCACGGGTGGCATGGGGGCTCAGTGAGTAGTGCTATCACCTGCCAGGGCTCAGGGCTTGAATCTCTACCCCGCTGTTGTCTGTGTGGAGTTTGCACGTTCTCCCTGTTGCAAGCAAACTTCCTTCCTATCTGTGAAACGTGTGTGATGCAGGTGTGCTGCTCACACTGAGGGAGACTCCCTGACGTGGCTTGCAGCTCATGTGCCAAGATCTTTGGATATTGGGTCATGTTCTGGAACTTACATGCGGAGTCGAGAGCGTTGATCTTGTGATGTGTCGCAGCCGTCATTCTGTCTAAATAAGAGCCCCAAATCGCCCCTCTTCCCCGCTGTTTCCTCATTTAGCCAAGCAGGTATTTTTGTCTTGTTTTCTGAGTTAAATATTCTTGTTTGGTTTTGTCATTATACTTTCAGTCAAATTTCATTAATCTGAAAGTAGAATGAAATTAGAAATTTCATATTGAATTTGCAATAATATATCTTTCATCTACTCGCACTGTTACTTTTACCGTGTTAGACAGCAGTTAGACTTTAGACTTATTTGTACAAGAATAATTGGTTTTTCAAAAAGAAGTGTTGAAATATCGCTTGTGTAATATGTAGGGATATAACTGTAGTTCATTTTGAGCAGCTTCATCATGCGTTTTTTGGCTGTAATGCATTTACAAACTGCAGCCTCTGCTGCCCATGTGTCCTGGAGAGGAAGAGCCCATCTTCTCTGTCCTGCTCTTGTGCTGCTTTGCCCTTTCAAAAACCACACGTGTGTGAGTCCCGTCCTGGGTTTTACTGGGGTGTATCTGTGCCTTTGTTCATAACCAAGGCCCAGCGGGAAGCCTGCACTGAAATGTACTGTGCAAAACATTTTAGCCCAATATGAGTTTGCTCTCTAAAAGGAAATTAAGGTTGTTGGCATGGAAAGTTTTTTTCTTCCTTTAAAATTATAGCTCTCTTGATATTCGCCATCATGGTTTTTCTGTATTGGAAATTGTGTCACATTAGTGTTGCCATAAATTCTGCAGTTCTTTTTTTCTTTACCTCTATTAAGAAGCCACTGTTCATTATATGTTCATTACGGGCTGTGAGGTAGGAAGTTTTATGTAGAGTAAATTGGTAAAAGGCATGAACTCGTCCTTGTGGTTCTGTGAAAGTGTTTGGGTTTGATGTTTGATCGAAGGCTGTAGGGATCCCCCCCCCCAATCAAACCACATAATCACTGCTGTGACCTGATGGGCCCGAATGGACCCTGTCGGATTGGTTCCCCTGCTCCTGTGACTGGTTATCATTACTATGACTAAGAATATAAATACAGAAATTAGGACAAGGATTTGAGAAAGACCTCAAACGCTGTGTCCATGACTAAACGTGCAGACATTGCTGGCATATCCAGGATGCTCTCTAGAAGGTTCTTGATTATTTACAGAAATTTAATGAAATGCAGAGAAATCACCACAAGCTTAAGGACTTGCCACATAGTTTTATGGGGTTAGTTAGCTCTTCTCCCAAAGTGTTGTTTAAAGCTGGACATCTTCTGAGTTATTTTTCAACCTATGACTAAACTGATCTGCCTTGATCTATAGAGAGAGTCCATCTTCTAACTCAGGGAGGTGTGTCACTCAGTGGAATAGGATGCTGTGTCTGATCAGTAGGTCACCAGTTCAGATCCCAAAGATTTCACTGTTGGGCCTTTGAGCAAAGGGCCTTAACCCCAGTTGCTTTGGATAAAAGCATCTGTTAAATATATGAATTGTAAACATAACGCTGATGACGCCGAGAAGCACTGATCTACACGTGTTAAATTTGCAGCATCTTTTAATTGGTCGACAAAGTAGAAGAGCCTGTTATGATTGGAACTTCAGCACCTGGGGTCTGTCATTCCATCTGGCGCGTTGACCTGGACACACCCTTAGTGGCTGCGGGGCCCCAGCCCCACGCCCGCAGCCAGAAAGGTGCTAGGCGCCGTGGAATACGCAGTGTGAAGGGAGTCGCTGGCTTGGCACCGGATGTGTCAGCAGAATATGCAGCCTTAGTGTTATCCTCACCCCCTCACATCCTGGATTGGGGATTCAGAACGGACGCCGGATGCCTTGGTCCTGACGCCTGTGCTGTAAAATCAGGTTAGCCTAAACCTGTTTATGGGAAGTGATTTAATTTGCCACGCATGGGAAATTCCTGCTGCCCCCGTAAATGTATTTGCATAAGTGTCCCCAAAACAGCCGTCTTCAGTTGCTGGGGAAATTGGCTTGGTTTAATCCAGTTAAAAGGTTTTGTTTGTGTGGCCCCTTCTCTATCCACTAGCCTGTCCTCGAGGTGCCAGTGCCCATGAGAGGACATGGCTGGCTTTCGGGCCGCTCCAAGTCCTCCGGCTGCTCTCAGCGCCTGTCTGTCCCTGTTGCTGCGTGTACCGCTGCCCCCACTGCTGAAACACTGAACCTGGCTATGAAAACCTCCTGACAGTCGAAGTTCTATCACCGTGGCCTGTTTCATTTATTTACTTTTGTTTTTCTGTGAGCTGGAGAAGCAGCCTTTCAAACGGAGAGATAAGAGTCATTTATGGGGGGAAAGTATTTCTTTTTTTTGTAAGCTGGTCTAAACATACATCTGGGTTTAATGACCCTTTGGGGTGCAAAGGAAAACTGCAGAATTTTCTTCGGAAATATCATTCCTGCCGTTGCACATTCTCGCCATGAAATTGTCAGTTCGCTGGTAAGGAACAGAGTAAACAAACTGCTCAGATTCAGCAAGGTATCCAACGTTGCCCAGCAAATATCTGCATCTATCAGTTGTGTATGTAAATACAAGCACAGGTTGACCAGGATAGTGGCAGCAGGTTATCAGGGACGACGCCACTCATGCTCGAGGCATGCCAGTAGCCGTGTGCTTGGCCAGTCTTTCGCTTATCTGTCATGGATGGATAGATATTGCAAACCCCGGAACAGACGCCATTCTGGAATTGCAATATCTGTGCTGAACATTTGCAGGATTGTGATTCCTACAAGCAGCAAGACTAATATATGGACGCAATAGGCAATGCGGGAACCGCACCTCTGCCCCTCCCCCGAAGTGCGTCCAGTTTGCTGCTCAGCACTGCGGGCAGAGATTAACGAGTGGGGGCTGCGACTTCCCCCAGCTGAGGCCGACTCACTCTCCCCACCCCTGCGAGTCACATGTTACAGCCCTGAAACCCTGATGCAGGACATTCTGCGTAGCTGCTCTCCTGTGACCAGAGTCACTTGTCCTGCTCAGGGGTGATTCAGTTGGCATTAAATAATAAAAATGAAAAATGAATCCACTGGATGGCACGTCTCGCCCCATATCCACGACCAGACCCCCCAGTTTGCCACTTCTGTCTGGTAGAGGCCCGGCCGGCCAGTCGGGGGCCAGCGGCATCGTCTGGGTTAGCGGATGGCTGCCAGCCCCCCCCAGCCGTCTGACAGCAGTCTGCCATGCGCTTTTCTCCTGCCACCCGGCTGGCCACGTCTTCCTGTGTGGACTGCTAATGTGGCCGCCTTTGTCTGTCGGCTGAATTAACCTGGCATGTCCCGGCAATCTGATTAGACATTCTAACATGCTCTATGGGTCGGGATGCGGGGCGCGGTCATGCCACCCGCTCAGGCTGTACGACCACTTGCTTCTGTGGGTGGGAAGGTGCAGCTGGTCCGTCGATGGGACGCTTACATTCCACTGCGGATTAGAGGTGGCTTGGCCCCGAATTGGACTCGGATACAGCACTGCTTTCCAACTTTGGAGGCTGGTGTAAGAATGGTAGAGAGAGCGCGTTAGGGCCGGCTGAGGGGTTCTGCTAGAGCGGCACATCGCTCCTTGGTACTGTGATGTGTAAGCCGACATTGCGCAGTCCCGTTAACGTCGCGGGTACGCTGGCTGGCTGGCTGGCAGGCGGGCTCTGCTTCCTGCCACCACCTCTGCCTGCCGTCTCGCCTTCTGTGTGCTTGACCTTCCATTCTAATGGACTCCTCTGCTCGTCGTGAAAATATCTGGTAGTAAATGGTTGAAAGTAGGTTGGCCATATATACTAAATACATTAAACTTTATGAACACCACCCAGCCCAGTACTCATGGCTGCATGTGCCTGTGGAAATCCAGCTGTGCATCCCTGTACTGATTTTTTTTTTTCCCCACAGTCCTGTTAATGAAGTGGCACAAAGGCATTATGGGAAATGAAGTTAATATTTCCCTGCTATTTATGGCATTAGGATATACAAGGCACTGTGGATGCCTTGATGCTGCATTTAGTTGCATTTGGAAGTCTCAGAGCAAAAGGCAGCCCCAGTTGGAGAAGGCCATGCTGGACCCAGAGCCCCAGTCCCAACAAAGCCGCCCACCGTGCAGGTTAAACATCGGACTGAAATCACCCTGGTTTTTCCGATCTTCCATGCAAAGGGCCTTTATTGCATGACAAGACATTCCAGACTTACCGTACCAGTCAAAATTTTGGACATGAAAAAGGGTTTATTTGTACTATTCTTTACATTTTAGAATAAAGATATCACGACTATAAAATAACATGTATGGAATTATGCCCTGATCAAAACATTATTAAACAAAAAAAGTAAATTTTGGGGGGATTGGCTAATGCTACCCTCTCCGCTATGCCAGTTTCATGAGGTGGCCTCCTGGGATGCATTTCCAGCTGTCCTGAAGGTCCCACACATTCATTGAGCATTCATTGGCTGCTTTTTAATCTCTCTCTGTCTCTTCAATCTCTTTCCTTCAAACTCCCCCAAAACCATCTCTACTATGTTTGGGTCAGGTGCCAAGGTCATGTGATGTGGCACTTTTTTTTTTTTTGTAGACGGCTTGCCATGTCCAAACTTTTAACTGGTACCTTTTAAGCATCCAATGGACGGCAAGTATGCCAGGCCCTGGCACGTCAGATGGCAAGTCGCCGTGACCCGCGTCGTCACTGGTACTTAATGGGGCTCAGCTGACTTGCGCGTCATCCATACCTGTGTTCAGCCTTGGAAGCACCCCAATTGGAAGGTAGCCAGAGAGAGGCCCCTTTCCTTGGTGGCCCCTGTCCCCTGTGGGGGCCCTCATCCCAGGTGGCCCCTGACGGCGGTGGCTCCTCCCTTCAGTGACCCTTGTCCTCTGTGACCCCTGTCCCCATTGGCAGCCCTTGTCATAGGTGGCCCCAGGCAGTGTCAGCCCCTCTTTTCAGTGACCATTGTCCTCAGCTTCCCCTGTCCCCAGTGGTGGTCCTTGTCCTTGGCGGCCCCTGTCCCCAAGTTATTGGTCTGTAATACACTATGAAACACGATATAACCTTAAAAGGTGCCAATTATTTACTGACTGTCAGCCATATGGAGTTAAAATGGCTGGCTGCGTCTCCTCACAAATCACTCTGGCCTGTACTGGTTTTACATTCACCTAGAGGTTCATTTGAGGGATCAATTATTAGCAAATTATGGCTTTTGAGCTGAGAGGTTCTTATGGGGGATGGGAATCCATAAGATGGAAAGTAATCCCCAGTTCCATGCAGGGCTGCTTTCCTTCATATGTTCAGCTTTGGATTTGCATACAGGTGTGTTAATTTTGAATTGTCCTATTGTGAAGCATGTTTACTGGTATACATTTTCTGTCCTGTAATTCCTGGACTGGGAGCAGTAATTAAATTACAAATTTAAACACAAATTGTTTATGAGCTGGTGCTCAGAATCGCCCAAGAGGTCTGTAAGATTTGTTCTTTTTCAGTGTGTCAGTTTTTCTTTTCCCCATATTGTCTCATTGGCAAACCTACAGTGAGTTTGCATATCAGCGATGAAAATGCTCTCAGTTGTTCCTACCTTACCATTTGTCACTCTGATTGAGCCGCTGACGGGTCTGTAGCAAGCTGCCCATGTCCGGCTGGGAAACTCGTAGCCAATACACCCCTGACAGTTGCTTGCTGGCTTTACACACAACCACTGGTCAACCTCAGACTCCCTGGTAACATGGAGCCAGGCGAGGTACACATCCTGACTGCACCCCCCCCCCCCCTTACCGTACCTCTGTTATACCGTTCTTATACACATGTAGCCTATTTACCAAGCTTGAGTGTTTTTCATTGTACCATCCCGTGCATTTTCATTAGTTTGCAGAGCCCTAAAGGAACGGTTATAAATTGGTTTCCGGTGGCTGCTTGTTTGCTATTGGTTCCCGTAATGGTCTCGTAATCGTCTCTCTTGATTTCCCATTATGTCTATCGGTCTGCTCGCTCCTCATTCCGGTCGCCTCCATCCCTCTGTTCTCCTTCTCCCATCCCGCTTTCGTGGTGCTCGCATTCGGGCAGCTCCCAGCGGATGGATCCTTACCTACCCCTCCTTACTGAGACTGCCTGTGTTTCTGAGAAGGCGTAAATCCTCATAATGACACGTGTAATGGGAGTCGGTCTGGCCTTTCACTCTTACGGCTCCTCTGTGTGGAATCCAGAACAGTAATTATGAATATGTTTTATTGCAGACTGAGATCTCCTTCGCCCTCATCTCATCGAAGTCTCTTCTACTCCTAACTTTGATCCGCATGCCCGAGTCTGCCTTTGATTTGCTTCCGCAGAATCGCCCCCCTCTTCTTCCGTGATGCAGAGACAGTCATCAGAGCTGCAGCATAACATGGGTTATTCCGATGCGTGGTCTCTGATGACAGTGTACAGCCATTACTGATGGTCTTCCTCTTCTTTTCATCACCACCAAGCCATTGATTGTTTTGTTTGGACAGACATTTCTTTCCATAGATTGTGGCATCTTCTGTGCATTCCGGATACTTAAGGACCTCCTTGTAGGGTTGCTGTGACACTCGGATGGAAGCTGAGCTGAATTGTCCTGAGCTGTAGTCCTCTCGGTCACCATGAGCCCAGCCATTGATAAATGTACAGTATTTGGCACTGAAGTGGTCGTCTTGCTTACTGCATTCTGTGGGAGTGCTGGGAATGATTTTCTAGAACCTTGGGCCCTTGTGTTTTTCTAAGTAGCATTTAGTTTCCATAGTTCCTAACTTTAACCTTACCCTAACCAAGACATTCTAGATGTTTCTTAGATGCAGAGAACTCTGTGACCAAGGGTCTTTCTCTGTCCTTTGACTTCATCTAATCCTGGGTTAATCACCATCTCTCCATTTGAGCCTAGGAAATCCTCTGACTGCTGTCCAGCTCCTGCTTGAACCCAGGGTCACTGCATGCCCCCCCGCCTCCCAGAGCAGAGGAGTGTGGGGCTTTGCTCTGTGTGTGCGTGAGGCCCCGAAGGCCATATCTCTATGCAGGTTCTTTGTGTCGCGGGACCCTTTTCAAGCGTGTTCTTTCAGGAGCTCTTAAGAAAACTTAAAGTAAAAAAAAATGATGATAATAATAATAATAATAATAATAAACAGTTTGTGGGTTTTTCAGTTTGTGAAGTGAAAGATATGTACAGATCAGTGCTTGGCTGGCTTTGAGACAGATCTGTTGTTTTCCTAGGATCTGTCCAAGGCCATAAAGTTGCTGTCTCTTGAGGAGATGTGTTTCAGCCTTGCTTGGTTTTGTTTCAAAAGGCAGTGTTTGGAGATCCTCTGAAATTAATGGCAGTGGCTCTTTTCATGTTGATGGTTCCACGAATTATCTCTTGGACTTCCCCAAAGGGTGCTGGACAGGGCAGCTTCGTATTTGGTGGTTTATTGTAAATGACAAATGGCACATGTCATCATGGAGTTTTACAGAAATCCACCAGAGAGCAGGACGATGGCTTGATTTACAGTATCTCAGTACCCCAGCCACGCCGCGGTGAAAAGCGACAGCTGCCGTCACTGGAGCAGTTAGCCAGATGTGATGTCTGGGAGACAATAGCAAAAGCGTGAGTCCAGAATGACAGATGGAGAGTATAATTACACTCAAAGCACTTCTTGGTAAATGTGCCTTTTGTGAAAGCAAAGTTGTACACATGATGGAACACCACGCTGGGTATTCATGTCACTTTCTTGAGTGATCCAGGTGTCCTCTTGTTGTGCAGTTATACAATATCCATTTTTACATCTGTTTGGGTTTATTTCCTAAAGTGATATGGCTCAGCTAGGTATTTTTGGAGCACCCACCCCCTCCGCCAGCATCACCACCACCAAGAGGTCTTTCAGGTGTGGTGGGAAGCAGTTGTTCTGGGCTCTGCCTCGGCTCTCTGAGAACAGTGCTACATTCTGCTGGCTCTGACCTGCTGTTCTCACAGCCTCAGGTGAGCGGTGGTATTAAATCTAGAAAAGCAGCCCGTCTCCATGCGCGTTGCCAGGATCTCCGGCGCCCGTATACTACTGACCTCCCGCGAGAGGGCACCTCCCACCCAAGGCAGGCTGGCCTATATTTCAAATCATTATTTTCCTGCAAGCAGTGAAACCTCAACAGCGTGTTGTTCGGGAGTACGGCGGATTTTCTCGAGTGCGTCTCGTGTGAATGCCATCTTTCACCGGGCAGATGCTGGCCGACTTGGCTTATTTTTTTTTGCCCACAAAAGGTTCGTTCCTCTCTAATCCTTACCTGGCTCTTTCTTGCGAGTGATAGGGTGGTTTAGTGTAAATTGCGCCCGTCCTTCTCTGGTGGTGTGTTCGTTTCAGAGTGCATGTCCATGTGGGAAAGAGCTCTGCCTGGCTATCTTAAGCGAGGTCTCGGTGTGGAGCTCTGTGGGGGGGGTGTAGGTCACGAGCGACGTCTGAAAACATGCTCTGTGCAGGGTCTGTGTCCCTGGACGATCCCAGGGGTCACATGGCGAGCGCGGACACCATCGCAGATCTGCATGCATGTCTTTGTTTTCCCCTGACACCGACCCCCTGCTGCCAAAGGGCTTCCCCCATGATGCCAACGTTGCTCGTTCTTGCCTGATTAAGTAGGTCGGCATGGAGCTGCGGCGAAATAAAAGTACTGTACTGTTAAGTGTTTTGTGCTTGTCCAGCCATTTTTTTTTTATCGCCTGTTTTACCACGACTCCCCAGAGAGGCACCCCTCTCTCTGTTTTGCCGCTGAGGTCACTTTGACTATGGTTATACAGGGTGCATCTCGGCACAGTAAAAAGGCATCTGATTTATCTCTCTCTTTTTGTCCCCTTCTCTCTTTCTTCCTCCAATCCAGAGGCTCTGATGAGATCACGCGAGTCATCACACCGTTGCATTTTTATTATCTGACCGTCAGTGCAGTGGCCGCACAGAAATGCTGAGAACAAAGCTAGGGCATCCCCGGTGCGTCGTTTTGGCTCGCCCCCCCCCCCCCCCGCATGCTTTTCCCCCATGTCTGTCAGGTGACCCGGCTCCCCGCCAGCTGCACCGTCTCGTGTGTCCTCCCCCAAAAGTGCGGCTGGAGACGGCACGGCCCTTTGGCCGCCTTAGCCTGATAGAGGACAGGGATAGGGGGGCTTTTTGCAGACTTCCAGTGACTCGAGCCCCCTGCTCTGCTCGGTCCTCTGTTTGCATCGTGGCTTGATTCCTTCTCTCTTTCTGGGTAGATATCGCTGTATGATGCTTATAATGGACTTCCCCCTGGATTCTCACACACCTTCTGACAGTTAAGCTGGGCTTTGATGTATACTGGTAGGGCAGTTGGGTGGGTCGCACCTAGTAGATCTTGTGGTTAGTAAGGAAAGCCAGTTCAGATGTACAGAAAATTAACAGGCTTTGACTGGATTTCTGCTAGTCTAATTGTATTATTTAAGGTTGTGTTATGAAACTTTCATATTGCCAGCAATCTGTGCAAAGTATGATTCAATTGCTGTTTTTTCTTGTAATGCCTTTTTATGCCTTGGAAATCCCGAGCACAGACAACCTGTTTCCATCACAATAACCCCCCGGCCACTATGGGGTGGGGCCCTCAGATTTAGCCAAATACCAACTCGGCTCGTCCTGCGGAGCCGGACCAAACCCACAAAATGTCCAGATTGGTGGCCCCGTCGGCTTCTGTCATTTCAAGGACAACGTAGTCTGCCACAGCTGGTTCTGACTTTTTTTAGGATGGTACTTTTTGCTCAAAAATACTTGCACAAAAATGGTCTGAGGGCAGAAGGAAAAATGGTTGGTTCAAAGAGATCATCATCAGAACCAATTAGACAATCTCTCTGAACCAATGATTTTTCTTTCTGCCCTCAGAACATTTTTGTGTAAGAGAAATTCCCGCAAGCATGTTTTTTGGGTGTCATTATCTGGTTATAGATCAAACCACAGAATGATCTGAGGTGAATTATGGTCTCTCTCTTGCTTCATAATCGTTCTTTTTTTCATCTGAATTAAAGCCTGTTGTGCCTGACATCTGCATTTCTGAAACTGTGCCTCTCCACCCCCTTCCCTTTCCTGGCTTCTCCTCCCCTTTCCACACCTTTTCTCTTCTCCCCTCCCCTTTTTGTGAAGATGTAGAGCTCACTTTTGTCAGCGCTCCCTTACTCTGTCGCTTTCCTCACGCAGGTAGGAGACAGTGACGAAGCCACGTCACGCCATGCTCGGGAGTTAAACCTGCAAGGCAAATGGCCACGTGGGCTGAGTCGGCCTGGACTCGCTTCATCAGAAATGACAGCTCGTAAAGTGCACCCCCAGCAACTCCGTGGTCTCCTGTGACAGACCCTGCAGTCCACCACTACCACCCCCCCCCACCTCGCTTCAGCCCCCTGTCATGCGTCTGTGATGATGGACACTCACTGAGATCCTCTATGTAGGCCTTCGCCCAGCCCCCCCGGCCCCCCCACCGACAGAGACCGAGTAGCAGGAGCACCATGAGGGGCCGGGCCATGCGGCTTTGAGCGCGACGCCGTCCCACCAAGACCGCGATGTCATGTGGTGTGCGGACGCCTACACATGTGTGATATCTCGCGAGGTGTCCTGAACTGGGCGACGACGTGCAGAACCTGAACCATGAATGGAGGAAGGGAGTGTGAGGGCCGGGAGAGGGAGGGACCAACACCCACTGCCCACGTGCCAATTGGCTGGAGGCGGGAGGCAGATCCCAGCCGAGTGGTCTATATTAGGTAAGCTTTCATTGCCCGTCTCTGTCAGTCACTGTATATCTCTCTCAATCTCTTATTCTTTCTGTCTCTCTGTCTGTCTTTCTCTCTCTGCCTTGCTGCCTGTCTCGTTTTCTCACTGTCTGCCTCTCGTTGGCTGGTCGCTCCCTTTGTTAGAGGTCACTTCACCAGTGGTTTCTGCAATGATCCACATTCGAGCCTCTGTTTATTTTGTTCTTTTAATAGATACCTGTTACCTGACAGGTTGCTGAAGAGTCCTGTCGGGATGTGGGTGTCATAGAGGTCCGTGCGGTATATATCATCATCTGAACTCTGCTTGTGTGGCCTTGATAAGGGACACACGTGAAGTCTGCCAGTCTAACCATTGACCCCCCACTGTGTCATGCTCAGGGAAATATCCAGAAACCCCTGCCCCTAGTTATTAAAAATGATTGAGCTGCTACCCAGGCGTTATTCTGCTAACAGAAAGCCTAGTTTGAATGCCGGTTTGCACGGGTGATGCTGAGTGGTGAGAGTGTCCTTCCTTTCTTCCCCAGTCCCAGTGGCTCTTTGCTGACCTGCCTGGAGCAGGTGAAGACGTACCTGCTGACCGATGGCACCTGCAAGTGTGGCCTGGAGTGTCCCCTCGTCCTGCCCAAGGTGAGTGCCGCCACGTGCTGTTCCTGTGCATGTGCGAGATGACGTGACCAGTCTGTGTGTGGAAAATGTTCACGGGTTTGGCTTTGCATCTTCATGAGTTTGCATGGGCCTCAAAGGTACTCCTTTCCAAGGGCTTGTCACAAATCTGCATGGCAACAAACAAACCCTGTATGTTTAGCATTTTGCTGCATAATGAATCAGTTTAATTACACCTCTCTGGTTCGTCCCATTGCGTGAAACCTCAGGTACCATTTTGCCATAAACATGCACGGTATCATGCTCCAACATGTGAGCACAGAGTGGAAATTAGCCTTGTCTCCTTAGGTATTCAACTTTGATCCCGGGGCTGCCGTCAAGCAGAGAACAGCAGAGGACGCCAAGGCCGACGAGGACGTCACCAAGCTGTGCATCCACAAGAGGAAGATCATCGCTGTGGCGGCCCTACAAACAAGTATACAACTGCTGTATCCCTCTCGAGTTTCAGCCAATCCTGGGGGTGTGGGAGCGGTCACAGGTTGGGGTGGCCAGCTACTACGGACTGGTATAGCTAAGGTAAATGCCAGTGGCATTGGGGTGGAGGAGTGCAGATCGGCAGCAAACTGCCCCCCTGAACAGCCCCCTGGAAACAGCCCAGAAAGTTTATCGGTGGCGCCTCAGAAGCAGCCATGGTTCCCGGTGTTTCCTGGAGCCGCAGCCACAGTGTCAAGATAAGCGGCTCGTCCGCGTCTGCCAGACAGTGTCGGGGTGACTCCTGAATGCCGATGCTCTCCTGTAGCTGTCGGCAGGGTGTTTGTAAGGAAAAGGAGCCACTCGTTTTAGGACAAAGTGATGAGACTGAAATGTGGGGATGTGCCATGGTGGTTCGGGGAATCGACATGATGCTCAAAGACCCTGTTAAAAAGAATATGCTGATTCTGTTTCATAAACAGAAATACCTGTTAAATATTTAAGTGAACTGGGGGGGATCATGGGTTTTATGCCATGGAATACATTTTCACGTTTTCCCTCTCTTCCCCCGTTCCCCTCTCTCCCCCTCCCTCCCT
>JAODJW010000097.1:527330-546232 GCA_026777045.1 Hyperopisus bebe
CCCCCTCCCTCCCTCCCGTCCTCTCCTGATGTCCCTTTTCTAAGGTGCGACTCCAAATCGCTCCACTCACTCAGCGAATCCTCATGCAGTAAGACATAAATCACAGGAGGGGGCGCTGACCTCTGTGGCTCTCAACTCCAAGAACCCCTTCAAGGTCCTGATGGCAGCCCAGCAGACGGAGCTGAGCACGGGCCACCCCAGGCCACGGCCTGGGGGCGGAGAGCACGGCCAGCGCTCCCCGTACCGCGCAGGTCACAGTGGCCTGCTGAGCCCTGCCTCCTGCGGCGCACTGCCCTATGGTGACGGGTCGCACTCCCCACGTGCCGACGGCCTGGGCAGCCCCGATGCGTTCACCCGGCCAGGCCTTCGCGGCAGCCCCGGCCTGCTTCACGCCCACGGCAGGACGCCGCTGTCCCCGCCCACCGCCGCCCTGCGGCATAGCTCGCCCGTCCCCCAGCCATCCTGCGCTTTGGCAGGAAGGACTAGTGTGTCCCTATCCCCCACGGTGGCAGCCAAGAGCCCCGTCATGAAGAAGTCCCCCTGCATGGAGGTGCCACGCTCTGTCTACAACCACAAGTCCCACCCCCCAGCCCAGTCACCCCTGCCGCCGCCCTGCGTCCTCCAGAAGAAGCCAGTGTCCTCGGAAAAGGACCCACTGGGCATCCTGGACCCCATCCCCAACAAGCCGCTGGCAGTGAGCGTGCCCGGCTTCCCGGCCAGCCTGCACTCTCAGGTACCAGCCATGAATGTAAACATGCCCCCAGCCATCGTCCCGCTGCCAAGCAACCTGCCCCTGCCCACAGTGAAGCCCGGGCCCATGGGCCACGGTGGCCACCCACAACGACTCCAGCAGGCGGTGCCTACCGCGTCAGTGCCGCCCTCGCCGGTGACTTCACCCGTGCACATGGCGGGGCCCGGCACCGGCCGGCTCGAGGCCTCTCCGCAGAGGTCGCGCTCCTCCTCCACCTCTTCAGACCACGCGGGCTTCTTTGCCCCCTCGGGCCCCCAGCCGAAGGCGCCCCCCCGGTCACCCCGGTCCTCGGTGGGCTCGCCACGGCCCTGCGTGCCCTCCAGCCCATCCTCCAAGCCTGACCAGCTGCTGGCAGCCATGAACAGCGTGGTGGGCGGCCAGGCTGGCTCCATGTTCCCACCGGCCTCCATGGGCAGCGGGCCGCAGAAAGGCCACCCAGGGCTGCTGGGGATGCCACTGAACCAGATCCTCAGCCAGCAGAACGCCACCTCCTTCCCAGCCAGCAGCCTCCTGTCGGCAGCCGCCAAAGCACAGCTGGCCAATCAGAACAAGCTGGGCAGTGATGGGGGCGGGGGCGGAGGCGGGGCTGGGGACGCTCACAGCACTTTAACTCCCATGCTGCCCGCCGGTGAGGGCCAAAGTGGCCGCGCGGCTCTGAGGGACAAGCTGATGGCACAGCAGCGGGAAGCCCTGCACAAGCGGCGACCCCCCAGCGATGCCGTCCTGGGCATGCTCAAGTCCCACATGGGCGTGGCCAGGCCACCTGCCCCCCAGAAGTCTCTGAGGAAAGCACCGCCTCCTCCAACCTCCATGGCCCAGCTATTGCAGACCATGAGCTGCCAGAACTCACAAGTCCTGCCTGCCGGGAGCAGTGGGCCCGGCAGGCTCGGTCCCAGCCAGCAGAGCGCGGTCACACCTCAGCAGCTGCACGTCAGCGGCAGTGTACCGTACCGCTTTTGCGGGGACACCAGGCTGGCCCAGGGCAGGGGGCTCAGTCTGCATGGACCCTTCACAGGGGCAGCCGGCCAGACGATGGGCTTCGGGCTGCAGGGAGCAGGTGGGCACCTGGGGAATGTGACACTGGGCCACCAGAACCCACACACTCACCCCCATCAGGCCCAAGGCTACGGACATAGCCGGACATCAGCTGGGCCACCCACTACAGCGCCCAATGGCGAGAGCCGCACGCAGCTGGAGCAAGGTGGGCCCTGTCCCTCTGCTTTTCAGTATCCCCTTTCCATTTCCTGCTGCTTACTAGTGTCCCCTGTCCTATTGTCTGCTTCCCCGTGTCCCCTCTCCCGCTCTCTCTGCTTCCCCGTGTCCCCTCTCCCGCTCTCTCTGCTTCCCCGTGTCCCCTCTCCCGCTCTCTCTGCTTCCCCGTGTCTGTGTATAGTGCTGAGATTAGTTACTGGGTTTGAAACACACTGTCAGGTACCACATCACCCCTGTTCGGCCTGTTTAGTTCATGGGTTTGTTTTAAGTCTTGGTGTCTCTATGTGTACGAATGTAAATACGGTATCATGGTGCTAATTCACAGGGTCACACCCTGCCTGCATTAACAGTAGTAGTGTTTTGTTCAGTCTCTGCTTTCTGAATTATGTTCATGCACCGAGACGTGTGTAATTGGTCCAGCTCTTCATTATGAAATGCCAAGACGATTGACAGTTGAAGTTGCAAGTTATTTTTTCTGTCATCAGCAAAAGGAATGACGTTTTTTAGTGGTGCAGTTTACTCCTAAAACCGAAGCCAAAGGGAGTAACAGATGGGTGTAACACCCAAACCGCCCAGCATGCAGACACGCTGCTCTAATGATGCTCTTTTCCTTCAAAAACAAATAAGGTCAAAGGGCACAGGCTGCTCCCGGGTGTTGGTCGCTCCGGGCAGCATTCCACATCCCTTCAGCGTCATTAGGGAAGTTCATTAAAATGATGGAGTACATAGAAGGTCCGTCATCTGCAGAATCATCCAAGACCTGGTGAAGTTTGGAATTGAGGTCTTTGGAATGCTCAGACTAGCAGCCTTGCGTGGATACAGCCATCCCTTATCCGGCCTCCATAATCAGTCAACGCTTTTCATTTCTTAAACCTAAAGTACGACAAATCAAATTTCACATAGCACAATGATTTTGGTGTACTATAGGATTCAGAGTTCGTATGATACGTTTTCCCTAATAATATTATATTCCAGATTTGGAATTTTTCCAAAATGACTTGATTGAGAAGACTTCTTGCTTGAGAAAAATCCTGATTTTTTTTTATTTATTTCTTTTTTGCTGCTTGATGAATATGGAATCAGATTTGTGCCAATATTTTAAAGGAAAACTTTTTTGACATCAAGCAAAAACAAGACTTCGAGAAGAAAAAAAACTAACTGAAGCAAAAGAAATGTCATTTAAAAACTAAAATTTATAACATGCCAACGCATGATTGGTCTTTTGATAATGTTTTCCTTTGTTTACGCTGCCAGCTTTCTCGCTTGCATTCCTGACTTTTTGTTTACAGTTCTGACACAAACTTCTCGCGTGGGCGGGTTTTTTCAGGGAAGCGTCCCTATTGGCTAATAAGTTTTTGACTGACAGGTCAGTGCCACAGACATTTTTAATTAACAGCGGAACTGGACATTCACTACCCACTATCTAATTTTTACAGGATCCGATAAGATTAACAAAGTGAAAATGTTGATGATGTTTGTGCTGCACTATACATTTTATTGTGGTAAATTAGAAGTAAAGTTAAGCTTTGCTATATAGGAGTTTTCTGTCGCAGTGTTTTGTGTGATGATAATGACGCTTGTGTGTTACATTTGTCCATCTGCAGGCGTGTGATATGATAACAATGTCCTAGTCCCTGGGTGGATCATGCCCATTTCCCACCATTACAAGGTGTTGCTTCAGAGGCTGGTTATTAGGCCCGGATTAAACTGCTGTGATATATAGGATCTCATGAACACTTCACTTTGATTTGGTTTCTCCGCCAACTGAGATTTTGCATCTTCTCCCAGGTATTTGGTTTATGTTGTCACCAGATAAACCAACACCACAACCGGACTCTACTCCTGGCACCAGCCGCTGACACAAAGGCTGCAACACGCTGCTTGTTTGTGAATTTTTAATTGCTCGTTAAATATTTAACTAATTTATGGAGATAATTGTGTGAAGAAGGAAGGGCCTGCTGTCAGGGGTGGGACCTTTGAAGTCACGCCCTGGGGGGGGGGGGCGGAGTTGGAGAGCAGGGAAGGCATCTGACCCCAACGACATCTCATTGGGGTTCAGTAAAGCTCAGGGGGCTGACAGTGGGCTTGAATTACAGGGTTATGGGGAAACACGTGATGGTGATATTGACAGTGATGGTGACACTGGTGATGGTAATGATGGTGATGATGGTAGCGACGAGGATAGTGACTGTGGCAGTGGTGGTGGTGGTGATGATGATGGTGGTGACTGTAGCCATGGTGATCGTGATGATGATGGTGGAGACTAGCGGTGGTGGTGATAACAGTAGTGATGATTGCAATCATGGTGACAGTGGCGATGGTGGTGAGGATGATAGTGACTGATATGGTGATGATAATGGTGAAAATGGTGGCTCATGATGGAGACGGTGACAGAGTTAATGGTGCTGATATTGACGATGGCGGCGTTGATGATATTTATTATGCTTCCTCTCGTTTCTGACAGCGACAGTATGTGTAGCAGGTTTAAGATGCCCACGCATGTCGAACATGAAGCTCTCGTAGTATTCAGTGTATTGATGTGCCTGAGGCCGTTTGCTCTCTTCTGCCCCAAAGGTACCGCGTCTGTTTTTATTTTATTCCAGCACGACAGCTCTGAGATGTGTGGATCTCATGTGATGGTTTTCATTTCACTGGCTGCTTTTTCCCTAGCATAGAAATCATGGTTTATTGCCACTCCCCCCTCCCCCCTTTGAAGCTCGCCCGATTACTGCTGCTCCAGCATGGCTGAATCACAGATTTTAATTCCTGCCTCTGAATCAACAGTACCGGCTCACAGCCAGACGGGTTTTGCTCTGGTTTGTTGGTGTTCAGTCAGCACGCCATTCAGCTCTCTGCCTCATGGAATTTAATAATAAAGGCCTTTTATAAACATGTGCCACGGGAAGAATCAATTTTACTCAACGCTGAGTATGATAATTCAGTTAGGACTGATTTTATATATTGAAGCCATGCTGTCCTGCAATGACCAATCACCAATGACTGGCTATTTTATCAGATTGCATTATAGGAAATGTAGGTGCACCAGAGTGGTAGTGACATTGTCATCTGTTGAGGCATGACTCAGACTGCCATTTCCCATGATGCTCTGGGAGCTGCTGCTGGAGTGGGTCTGTCAAGGGGAAAGGATACACATGCATGTCAGCTTCCCCCAGC
The DNA here is from genome assembly GCA_026777045.1 of Hyperopisus bebe. NCBI lineage: Eukaryota > Metazoa > Chordata > Actinopteri > Osteoglossiformes > Mormyridae > Hyperopisus > Hyperopisus bebe. The sequence continues at coordinate 532,468 of JAODJW010000097.1, forward strand.
AGTCCTCTAGTAAATGAGCATGAGCCCCGTTCACATGGGGCCTGGCCAGGGTTTAAGCGCCAAGTGTGAGGTGCCGGTACTTCAGGCTTCCTCTAATCCTTTTGGTTGCAGGAGCAGGTCTATGGCCCACCTGCGACCCGTGATGATCTGGATAGAGGCAGCAGGTGGGACAGCCTCTCGGACCCGGCCTGTGACTTGTGAAATGCCCTGTTCTGCTCCCAGTTCTGCATCCAGAGATCACATCTCATTTTGTATCTACAAGCTCCTCCCACCTGCCAGATTAGGCGCAATCAGAATGTTTGGAGGGCATGACAAGATGTTGAGCTGGGCCACTGTTACTTGCCAAGGCTCAGATCCTATCCCTACACACCATCCGAGCTGAAAGAGCCACCAGTCATCCTACTACAGCCTCCTGGCTTGTCATCATGCTGACGGTAGGCGCAGCGTAGCCGTTTCCTTGCAGAATGCCACCTGCCTTCTGACATGAGCCTTTGTCTGGTGGACCAGTAACAGAGCTGACAGATCCAGCTGACAAAAGCAGTTGCCTTGCACCTGCCCTACCCTACCAGAAGGTGGCGCCAGCAGCCTCAGTGCAAACTTCAGTTGCCAATGGAGGGCACTTTCACCAAGATGCCACACAGGTTTCTCATTTCCATGCAATCTTCGTACATGCAGTCAGTTTGCCCGCTTCGCTGCACTCTGGTGTTCGTATCGAGCTGAATCGATATCTCCTCTACAGACGATGGAAAGCATATCACTTCATTGTTTCTGAAATGAGCTGGATTATAATGCAAAACCCTCTGACTTTTGATTCCTAGAAGGTACTAGGCTGTGGAAGTAATTCTTCACTCCGAAGCCGCACTTTGCTTATTATATATTGATCTGAGGGCTGGCCGGCCATTTGGCGATTCGCCTTGGCGATTTTCGTTTAGCGCAGCTTTCAGAATGAGCTTTTGCTGCTGATATTCGATGACAGGACATGATATCAGTGCTGAGATGTTCCCAGTACTTTGTCAGTATCCTTAACCTAGTCCACAGGGCCAAGCCCACTACAGCTTGATTTTGTTAAAGCAGTATCCTGATGGGCAGATCAGTGGAATCTGTCAGTCTGATTGTTGACATCCTGCATAGTCACTCCTTTGTAAATCTGTTTAAAAAAACAGTCACAGAGAGATATTTTTCTAGGTTTTTGTGCAGTGTGAGGACACAAAGATTTTAAAGGGTCTGTTACCCTATTTTTTCTTTTAATTTCAATATAATATTACTGCAGGTAACAAGACGCACAGATAAGGCCATTGTGATAAGATACAGACACAAGGTAGGAAAGTAAGACAAGAGGGTCATAAGGCACAGGGAGCAGGTGGTAAAGCAGGCAGAAGGTCATAAGGCACAGGGAGCGGGTGGTAAGGTGGGCAGAGAGGGTCATAAGGCACAAGGAGCAGGTGGTAAAGCAGGCAGAAGGTCATAAGGCACAGGGAGCGGGTGGTATGGCGGCCAGAGTGGGTCATAAGGCACAGGGAGCAGGTGGTAAGGCAGGCAGAGAGGGTCATAAGGCACAGGGAGCAGGTGGTAAAGCAGGCAAAGAGGGTCATAAGGCACAGAGGAGCACCAAGACGTAGAGGTATGTTGGAGCTGCAGTGCTGTCCTTCATCTGGCCAAATAGCTCACAGCATCCTGGATGCGGCTGGTCACTGTAGTGGGGGTGCGGCTCTACTGCTCTGGATTTGCAGCTTACTGTTGCAAGGGGTGCTTTTCCTCAGACACACGGCGGTAAAATATGGATTTTTTTTTCTCTTCCTGTCAGAGGTGTTGGGAGCCCTAATGTGCGTATCGATTTCTCCTGATTATGGAACGCGGGGGGTTATCTTTTATCTAAATTGAGCTATAATTGGCTGTGCCGAGCCTGCTCTTACAGTGTCACCTCGCGGTGTCACAGTGCACGAGCTGTCAGGTGTGATTTAGCAGCTTGCTGGGCTCCTTTCTGCCTCCCATGGGCCCGTGTTAAACTAGCCCCCAAAGGAAGTTTCGACCCCGGGCTCTCTCTGCTTTGCTCTGCACGAGGGACCCAGTGTGACCGTGGCACACTCGCTGGCACTGTGCCACCCAGAGAAGAGGAGGAGCCAGTCAGTGTGCCTGGCAGCCTGATACCCAGAATGCCCTGCGTGGGATAATTATCGGGCAGGTTGAGTGTGGCCTGCTTCGGGGAGCATAGCAAGGAAACATAGCAGGCCACGGATGGTCCAAGTACTCCGGTAGTGGTCTTCAAAGGCTGCCTGCTCTGCTGGTTCTGATCAGTCTTGGCTCTTAGAGGGGCACCCTACTGAAAAACGGTAAAGCCCCACTTCAAATGTACCCCCCCCCCCTTTGGTGCCCCAGTGCATACTGGAAATGATATGAACTGGAAAAGCCTCCCAGCTGTAATGCCCAACATATTTGGTGGATCCCTGTCTGTGATGATTAGGATCTTGTGGAACTTCCATGCTTTTCCTTTCGGTGTTTGGTCACAAATCCCAGTGCTGTTTTGAGATGTTCGAGGGCTGCTCTATCATACAAACCATGTGTGATTACACTGTTGCAAATGCTCAGCTGGACATCAGGCATTAAACGACAAACCTTCCCGAAGCTCCCCTAACCACATACACTGGTGCAGGATGTCTGTTTTATTTACGTTGTACGTGTAACAAGCTTTGCTAATAGTCTTCTGGTCCTGTGGAGTGCTCTTGACTCGGATGCAGCCTCTGGCCGGTAGTGACATCACTCAGCTTCTCCCCTGCTTCCACAGGGGACACCTCCTCCTTGAGCTGTGCTCTGGGCAGCCCGCAGCTGGGTCACCTCCAGTCCCTGGTCGGCCACGGGCACGCGGCCCCACAGCAGAGCCAGCTGCCACTCGCTGCAGGCCCTGGGCGCCCTGGCTTCCAGAGCACGCACCCCTTCACGGACAACGGCTTCCCCGAGCCCCCTCCCGCCAACCCCATGGCTTGCCTCTTCCAGAACTTCCAGGTGAGTTGGCACTTGGGTACATAAATGGGTCAGCTGATTGCTAAAAAAAAAACGGCCCCACAGTGGATGTCGCGGCCTTGTCGTCGGTGAGCTGCATATCTCGCTCTCCAGAAACCGTCAGCTGATCACCGTGTCCTTCCTGCCTTTTCTGCCGGCTGCAGGTGAGCTTGCCGGGGGGCATAGCAGTTCCCAGCAAGCATGCCGGCTCCCAGTCGGGAACGTCATCACTCCCTGAGGCAGCGGGGGCCACAGCGCTCCAGCAAATGCCAGATGGTGTTGGCGAGCCACGGCCCCCGAACCTGGCCCCCCCCACCGGCCCACATGGTGCGGAGGGTCTCCCAGGGGGACGCGTAGACTCTGTGGACGCCATCTACAGAGCGGTGGTGGATGCGGCCAGTAAAGGCATGCATGTGGAGATCACAGCCGCTGTGGGTGGGGCCACTCAGGGCAGCCCTGTCCCCGCCCTGAGCGCCATGAGTGCCTTCGCTGGGGAGCCCATCAGCTTGGCACATGCTGTCAGCGCCGTCGCCCGTGGCCAACGTCCGCTCTGCCAGGAGGCGGAGCCCCAGCACCAGACCCGCCCACACAGGAACGCGGGGCAAGGCCTTGGTACCCCTGACCCCGCCCGCTTCCGCTCTCCTGGCCACGGCACCCCCCGGAGGCAGTGGGAGGTGGAGGCATCGGCCGACAGCGGCGGCACTCAGTGGTGGAGGGATGAGTTTCTGGAGTGCGCAACGCACATGCGGAGCAGCCCCTGCTCGGGCCAGCCCCCTGGCCCCGTGGAGCGCCCCCGCTTTCTGGAGGAGAGCCTCCACTTCAGCAGCTGCCAGCGGGCGGTGGAGCGCTGCACCCACGTGAACGGCGGCCCCCCGCCCCCTGTTCGCAGCTATGCCGAATCAGTGCCCCCCCCCAGGCAGGAGCTGCCCTCTGATGACCAGTCGCCCAGCTCTTCTACCAGCCTGGAGGGCCCCCTAGTGAGGGACTACAGTCACTACAACGGACACTACAATGGCTGCGCGCCCAGCCCCACAGACACCAAGAGCTTGAGTAGTGAGGAGGAGCTGCGGCAGCCTGACTCCCCTGGGGAGCTTCTGCACTACCGGCCGCCGCCGCTGCGCACACTCCACATGGGTGACCTCATGTGGGGGCAGATCAAGGGCTTCCCGCCCTGGACCGGCAAGCTGGCGGCTGTGGACCCTGGCCTCCACCCCGGCATGCACACCAACCAGCAGGCCAGGGTGAGTCCCGCCCTGCCACGCTCCGCTCCTCTGTGTGCGTGACTCATTCCACTGGCTCGCCACGCACACTGATGCTCCTCCTGTGTCAGGCACTGAGGCAACATTGTAACAAGAACCCCCCCCCCCCAGTTCCTCCTTTATGTTTGTTTCCTCCCTCCTGTACTTCTTTTATATTCTCCTTTTCTCTTCTGTTCCTCCTTCATGTTCTCCTTCTCCTCCCTCTTGTTCCTCTTTGATGTTCTCATCCTCCTCACCGTTCCTCCTACATGTTCTCCTCCTCGCTCCTCTTCCTCTTTCACAATTTCCCTCCTGCTCCTTCTTTATATTCTCCTCCTCTCTCGTATTCCTTATTTATTTTCTCTTCCTTCACATTCTCCTCATCTTCCTCCTCCCCCGTTCCTTCTTTGTATTCTTTTCCTTAACATTCTCTTCCTCCCTCTTGTTTCTTTATATTTTTTTCCACCTCCTTCCTATGCTTTCCTCTCTTTCTCCTCCTCCCTTATGTTCCTCCTTCACATCGTCCTCCCCGTTACGTGTACATCTGTTTCCCCACAAAGTCCACTCTCCTGTTTCCTGCTCACTTAAGCAGTTGCTGATAATCACATGAATCGTAATAACGTGGCATGAAATGGGTTCTGGGGGTTGGTCTGAGTCATCACTCGCACATCTGTCCCACAGATACAAACCTCCCACTGGCTTTCTGCTGGTTTCTAGTGCTGGCAATAGGCTGCATTCTGCTCCTTTTCCCCCAGGTGGAGCCAGAGAAGCTAAAGACACTAACGGAGGACCTGGAGGTGCTTGACAGAGCCTCCAAGCTGAACCGAAAGTGAGTGCAGCGTCGGGTGACATGGTGGGCGTCTTCGCCCACAGGCAGCCGGTATTACCCCCCCAGGCAACCTGAGGTCAGCTGGAGCTGCTCCTAGGCTGATTTATTTGGGGGGGATATCAGCAGTGTCCAGTGCAGCTGAGACGGAGGTTAATGTGCAGTTTGGGGGTGGGGGGCTGGAATTGGCGCTGCTAACACTACTGGTAGTGGCAATGACACCCTGGTGCCCCCCTTGCTCTCCGCCAGTATCGTAACTGGTTCTGTTTTGTTTTGTGACAGAGGTGGGAAACTGAATAACCATCTACAAGCTGCTATCCACGAGGCCATGAGTGAACTGGACAAGATGTCGAGCAGTGTGAGTGTGCAGGGCGCCCCGCAGCCACGCGCTCAGGCCCCTTCACCAGCCTCCAGCCATCAGTCTTAATGACACTCAGTACCAAACAGCATTTCCCCACTTCCACAGCAAGCCCGGCTCTCCGCTTGGGTCCCCAGGTCCCCTCATGTGCTTTATGGATGCCCCCCCCATGAAATGGCTCCTCCTCTGGGTGAAAGTCCCCCATCTCTCATTAAGCTGTTAAGTTCTAATTTGGATTTTAACCAAATGATCCTCAGGAGCCATTCCAGGTGCTCCTCAGTCACCATGTACTACTGAGTCCAGCTCTGGCCATGAGTTTGCTGCCGCTCCGGGTCAGAACGCCAAGGCCCCACTTCCTGTACGTCCCCGGCCAGCTGGCCGGGCTGTGACAGCCCCCGCTGATGAAAGGGACACCAAGCAGAAGGGATTAACCGAATGAGCCAAAGCGGCCCGCCCCCGAGCCCCTGAAGGGTCCACCGGCTCCCTGGGGCCCGGTCTCCTGTCCTGAGGCTGGATGTGTGCCTGGACAGAAAGGAGGCACTAAGCTCTCCAGTGCTGTCAGGTTAAGGGTCTCTTCGGCAGCTGTTCTGGGCATTAATCTCATTTGCTTGGAAAATGACTCCTTCGTTCAGCCCCCCTGCTGGCATTACGCTGTCATTAAACATTCGCTGCACTACAGGGGTCTGAACCCATAACCTCCTGGTTGTGAGCTGAATTCTTAAATCCCTCCTGATCTGATAGGGGTAAAAAGGAACAATAAACAGCTGATTTATCAGATTTTTTCAGACTAAACTGGAACAATAAGGCTGAGTAGCCTACGAGTGGATGGGGGGGCTTCCTGAGCCGTCAGTCAAGCTGTATAATAATAATAATGATGTTTTATTGATCAGCATGAAAATTCTCTTTTTGCCTCCCCCATCTTACTCTCCACACACAGATACATATGTAGTTGAGAGCAATAACCTGCAGTAGCTCCCATGGAACTAGAGGTTAAGGGTCTTGTTCACGGTCCCAGAGACGTGATTATTCTGCTGAAGCTGGGCTAGAACTGGCAACCTTCCGGTTGCAGGCATAGAGGCTTAGGCCGAGGAGCCACATGTTATAGTTTTAATAGGAAGTATATAAAGGCAACAGGTATTCACCACCATATTTTTAATTATCATTTGCACTGTTCTGTAAATTTAAATAAAAAATGTGTGGAATTGAAAGCATTCATTTTTCCTTCTGAGACCTGAGTGACCCCCCCCCCCCTTACCTACTGACCTGTACTTACACTCCCTGTGGGTTTCTGTCTCTCCCCCAGGTTCACCAAATCCCACCAAGGGACAGACAGGTCAAGCCCCCCAAGCCCAAGAGGAGGAAAATCTCCAGATAACATTGAATGTGTCGGCCCCGCTCCAGCACCAGTCAGCTGTGCAACTGTGTACCAGTCAAGTCTTAACCATTTAGCTGCCTCCCTCCCTCTCTCCCACCCCCACCCTGGAGCTACAGTCCAGCAGCGGTACAGTATTCAACCCAACCCCCCCTCCCCCACAGGCACAGTCTGACAGTGAGAGGCCGCTGGACAAACCTTACAGATACTGTATGAACCATAGTTGCAATTTCTCAACAGCTTGCTGAAGAACTATTTTTTTTCTCTAATATACTAAAAAAAAAATTTAATCATGAAATGCGAAAATAGTCCAAATATTTCTGGTACATTTTCAGTATGTATATAACCAATGAAGAAATTTCATGGTAATATTCTGGAAAAAAGTAATGTAAATATTGTATAATATGGTCATGTACAAGCAAACCTAATGCACACTTTTAACTTTTATTGTACAAAACAAAGGTGAAGAAAGTGTACAGAATCTTTTGGTTTTTATTCAGTACACAGTCAGTATGACGAACGGGGTGAATAAAATGAGAGCGTACAGCTTTTATACATGACGACTGGCGTGTATCGAGCGGCAGACGGCCTGGTCATGTGACACCTGGATCAGTGTGTGTGTGAGGATCAGGTTTTATGGGCTAGAAGTGCTTCCGGGCCTCAAAGCGCAGCCCCCAGCCCCCACGAGAGTGACAGACAGCAAGCGAGTGAGCCCCCTCCTCATCGGGGCCAGCCAGGAAACACGATCCTGTCACGTGATCTGGGGAGCAGAGCCGTGCATGAGGAAAGACCCTGACACCCTCACACGTGTCGCCATACTGAATACCTGTTTGTACTTCAAAAGTAAATCACTTATTTTTCTTGAGTATTTTTGATATTACAAATACCAAGTAGAATTTAAATGTTAGATGCATTCACTTTTAAAATAATAGCACATGTGGTTTAAATCTTTGTAGTCCCATCCTTATTACTTGCTGAGAAACAGTGCATACATTTTTAATTTATTTTTTTGGTTTGCAAATATTACTTGTGTGGCTCATATAGATCGAAGAAAATTGTGTCAAATCATGGAAATTAGCCGTTTAACCCCCGATGGGAGTTTCCCTTTGAAGATGATGTATTTGGGGTGAGCAGCCCAGTTTCCGCCTGGATTCCGGTTTGTGGTTGACACGGCATTAATTAACGCAGCCAATGAATACACTGGGATTCAACATGCAGCTCGGTCTCTCTTTACCATCGGAAAGGCTCATTGATGTTAGCCGAGTGAGCAGATGCTGTGTGCGACTTACGCCTTACGTATGTGTGGGGCCCCCTCTGCCAAAGTGTTACTGTCACTCCTTCACATTGTTTTAAATAGGGGCCTTAATCATTTCTGTTGTTTTTAAGTTTACGTTTTACTGTTGCTGTTCTTGTTGTAAATTATTAATGTATTACATATTTATTTGTAGCTTTATAATTGTAATAGTTGGCAATAATACTAATGAGTTGTAAACTCTGACAAGCCTTAGAGTATATATTTTTTTATTCTCTCATACAAGAGAAACAGCTTATTACTCGGTTAGCTGTTAAATGGTATACATGTGTATTTTTTAATATTTAATACTTGCGTGGTTTTATGGAGACATCCAGTACTTTTTATTTTTAAGCACTGTATCTTTTCTCGTTAATGCCATCCTGCCCTGCCGTCGCTTCCCCTGGCTCTGATCCAAACGTGGCGTCAATAGTCCCTCTGTCACCTGAAGATGGTGTTCATCCGGGCTCTGACCTCAGACAGCAGGTGGCGCCAGTGGGTGTGACACCAGGCCACATTGATTTGATATGGCTTTTACGCATAGCCTATGTGTGAGCTTGTATGCCTGTCGCAAAAATGAAAAAGAATTTGGATTTGGGAGTATCCAATAGCGGAAACTTTTTAAAAGGATTTAAATGCTGCCATAGCATAAAACTACAGATGGGTAGATCGACGTCACTTCATATACATACGGATCGGGGCACAGCCAAACGTGACACTGACAGGGAGAGACCCAAACAAACCCACAATGTGGCCGATGCAGCAGCAAGGCCCTCGGAGCCCATAAGCACTCCGCATGGGGGGCGTACCAGGAGCACGACTAGGTCATCAGAAGAATAACGCGTGCCAAACCAATGCGCAGTTCTCAGCACGGGGGACTGTGAGAAATGGGTGGGGCTGGAGTATCTCTCAGTGGGCCAATGGTAGGTGAGCAAGGCTGTGGGGGGCGGGACAGGGGTGACACAGAGTGCTGTGCAGACAGGGCCATACATTTCTACCCTGTGATCGACTACACTGATCTCTCATTCCAAAAGCGACTCCCTCTCTTCGCAGTCTTAATGAAGGTGGTGCGAGAGAGACGGGCTCCAAAGAGACTAGGAGCGACTCCCACTTTTCATTTCACAGGTAGTTTCTTAAAAGGCACATGCACTGTAAACGTACAAACTATATGGTTTAACCCTCAGCTCATCCAGTGAAGACACTCATTTGGTTTGTTAAGTCATCCCCCTAAAAGTGTCACAGGGAAGTGCAATAGAGTATTATCTGCAAACACTAGCAAAACTATTTTTATCTTTTTTACGGCATACTTGTAGATGATAATGTAATTACTGTCAATAATGTAATCATTTTTAATACATTAATAGTAGTTATTGCATAATTGGCTGCTATACCAGCAAATAATGTAATAACTTCTTGTTTCAAAAATGTTATTACGTTGTTGGTAAGTTACAGAATTAGCTTTTATTACATTAAGAATTTCGTTACAGGAAATTATTACACTATTGGCAGTTACTACATTACTGGATGCTGCAATCCTTATGCAGCTTTAATGTGATGGCAGAATGTGATGGTTTTGGAAACCTCAACTAGCTATCCTCTGGTCATTGCGGTGCTTTTACTGTAGCAATCCCAGATTGCACCAGGGAAGCTCACGACAAGCCCACATAACCATACCTAGGAAGAAGGTGCTTCAGACCTGTTGGTGCATTCGACATAGAGAGCAGCAGCAACGGTCCCATGTCATGTTCTCAGCGTCCAGCATGACATCAGTTCAGATTGCCACCGTCGTTTTGTTTGAAGTGTCCTCCCCATTGTCATTATGCTTTTCAGTCTCCCTGTGTTTACTCATGGTTGCCATTGCTTTGACCTTTGACCTTGACCAGCCCCTCTTTTCTGTGACACCCTGTCCCCTGGCCTCCAGCGTGTCCCTGTGTGCTCTCACCAATGTCTACTTTACAACACTAGTCTTTGTAAAGTACTTTTGTGCACTTGATTTCAGTGGTTAGAAATAGCATCGATGTGTAAGCTAGGGTCTTTCCTTAGATTTTAAGTGAGAAGCCGTTTCATGTAAATATCGTGAGCGTTACGAGTCACACGGTGATGTAACATTTAAACAACATTGCACCAACATTTCAATTAAAAAAGGTCACTTGATTTTTTTTTTTTGATTTTTTTTTTTTTCTTGTTTACACGTCCCGAATATACACATATCTGTCTGGGTTTGACAGGATTCATTTCAGTTTTGAAAGCAATGTTTGAACATAGAGCTGATCAGACTTGGTTACTTTGTTTGAAGTCTTTCTGTGGTGTGTTTAACATTTCCAAAGGGATTTGAAAAACAAACTATATATTGCATTCAGTTGCAATAAAATGATACTGTATTGAATATATTGTGTTGTAACGGCATGGTCCTGTCTGTTTGCTTTCTGGGTCGAGCTGGTTGGTTCTCCCACAGCGTCACCTGGCACATTGTCGGACTGGGAGAAACTGCGGCTCACCTGCTCTTGCCTGTCTCTTAAAGATTCAGTACGTCACAGCAGAGGCTGGTTTTCTTCACGCTCAGAGGAATGAAGATGCTCATCAGAGACATTTTCATTAACAGTGTGTATCTTCCTGTCAGACTTTGTATTTAATATATTAGTTATGCTGGTTTGGGTAGAAATGTAAATGCCCGTCTATTACATGGAATACGGACACAATATCCCTTGTTTAAATAAAAAAAAAAAAAAAACTACACAGGGATGGGGGAGGGAAGGACTTCAGTGATGCTGTGACTGTAATGTCAGTGCCCTGGCTTTAGAAAACAGGGATTCGGCCATTTTGGCGCCGAGCGGTGATCTAAGCAGCGGATGCGACTCCTCCTCTGCACTGCGTCTTCTTTGATGGGAGGTCGCCCTTGGAACGATCCCATAGTGCCAGACCTCACAGATCATTTCGACAGAGGGATGAACCCAAACACTGGGTTTATCCTCCAGCATCCTGCACTAGTGAAAAACTTGTATGGATTATAGTTTTATAAGAATCCTGTAGGACATATTTTTGCCATTAGAGTTGGTTTAACCTTTTTTATTTAATGAACCACAGCCATATTGTAGTGTCACCACACTCATCAGCTCACAGCTGCTGTGTGGACCACAGTGTCCCTGTCAGTGTTACTCCGCAGTGATGCATGCCATTTACTCTACTACAAAGAGTCAGCTTTATATTTGAACCAAAGTCCTTCCATTTCGTACTAGACACTACCCAAGGTAATAAAGAAAAATGACTTTTGTGTTTATTTCTTCAATTCTGGCTGTTCATCCCATTGTATAAAATACTTCTCAGTGCATTTCAGATCCAGCAGTTGGAGATTAATCCGAAAGGGAAGTTTCTTTGGTTTCTGAAGAAGAAGCTCCCGTTCAGCCATCCTGGGTTTGACCCACCCTGTGAGTAAGGAAGCGGATGCAATCTGCTGTTACCAAACTACACTTCCAACATGAGTCACGCCGATTTATCATCACCACGTTTATATAACTTGGTTTTCTTCCAGCAAATTAATCTTGATAGAAGCAGCTTCCAGGAACTGATTGGCAAAGCTGCATGCAGATTTACCCCCCCCCAGCAGATTGAGACCTCATCGGGGCAAAGTTGGAATAAAAAGCAAAAAATATACGAAATGTTTGACTGAAAAGACAGATGCACAGTGTAACTGATTAGGCATGCACGTAATTGGACAATGATTACCTGATATTGTGCTCTCAATCACATCTGACTGTGTGGGTAACTGTTTGTAGCCAAGCCTTAATTAGACTATACAGCAGATGCCCAGCATTTCTTCAAGATAATGTTTTGAGTGCATCTGAAAGGCTCTGACTTCCATATTTTACACCAAAGCTCTCAGATAAAAGTAAGAATATCAGCGAATGCTGCATCAAACATGCAATCTGACAACCCATGACCTTGTAAAGGTAAGGGGAACCAGCAGATCCTTTTTCTCTGAGCTGAGGTAGGCCGCCTCCTCTTATACACCATCTTCAGAAGCCTGACCCAAAGCAATGCGAGGACTGGGCCATTAACGGGACACATGGAACGTACCACGTCATTGCACTGCGGCCTGCATCCAAAGGTGGGGATTATCACACATACTCAAAAACATTTTACATTGTACCAGAGGGATGGCAGCCCACACATAGACCATTTTTCTAAAGATTAGTATGGTGGAAAATATAGGTATTCCTTTCATTTATTTTTTCATTTTATCAGTCTGTCTTCATTAATAAGTAAATTAAACAAATGATATCTTACTACTTAAAAGTGACCATAGCAATAGATGATGTGGCATATTTGGTGACTGAAGCCCTTTTATCTTCAGAAAGTCATATTCCACAGTTGTGGGTATTTCGCAATATCCCTCATTCGTTATGGCAGGTTAAAACCATAACTAATCACTGACCACCGAGCTCATGGAATTATACATTGCGGCTGCAAACAGACAGCGAGCCCTGGATGCTGTTGTCCAGCAAAGCAAATAACTTGTGTATGGTGTACAGAACATCCACAGCGGGGACAATGTTTCTGTGATTTCATTTGGGAGCTTGTTAAAACAGGACATTTCTCATCCACCTGTCAAGCCTTGACATGGACCATCGCACTGGCCAAAGAGCACAGTTATGTTCTGCTTTCTGGAGATCACTCAAGAAAGTTAACAACAGCAAAAACCTGCCTGTGCCCTTCTAATGCTGCAGCACTGAAAGCATATTGACATGCTGCATCTCAGTGTGGTACACCAGCCGCAGCACCGCAGATGGGAAAGCCCTGCAGAGGATCATCAGTGCAGCACAGGAGATCACCAGGACCTACAGTAACTGCCAATCCTGGAGGACACCTGCAGCACCCAATGCCTCCAGAAAGTAACAACCATCGCCAGTGACCCAAAACGCCCATGTCAGCAACTGTTCACCCTCCTGGGCTCTGGAAAACGCTACAGGACTATTTGATCCCACACGTTCAGTCTGAGGAATAGCCTGTACCCCAAAGCCATCAGTCATCCAAGCAAGGAACAATAGACTCCAATAAACCTGGGTTGGTCTCCTCCTGACAGACGTGTGAGTAGCCATACGGTTTAATGGCCACAGAGAACAAGGGCTTCTGTATGATTGAAATGACTATAAGGAAGCACATTATTTATAATATGGTATGTTTTAAATATGCAATGAATTTATTTGTAATATTCAGGGTTGCCATCTTTGGTCAGCTGGCTGGCATGAGATTTCCAATTCAAGACAAGTCTGCACATGCTTTTGCGTGTATGTAACAGTGTCTATTACCCTGTAAATAGTATGTAGGGTTTGCAAATTACCCCAACACTTTTGATGTAGATAATTTTAGGTTTATAATGGAATAATACAAATTTGCTGAAAGACTTCTTGCGTGAGTTGGCAACCATCCAGCCATCCATTATCCAATCCGCTTATCCTACTGGGTCGCGGGGGGTCCAGAGCCTATCCCAGAAGCAACGGGCACGAGGCAGGGACCAACCCTGGACAGGGGGCCAGCCCATCGCAGGGCACACTCACACACGCACACACACACACACACACACACACGCACACGCACCTAAGGGCAATTTTAGCAACTCCAATCAGCCTCAGCATGTTTTTGGACTGTGGGGGGAAACCGGAGTACCCGGAGGAAACCCCACGAC
>JAODJW010000097.1:620329-632160 GCA_026777045.1 Hyperopisus bebe
ATTCAGCTATACACCAGTCAGCTAAAACATTATGATCATGCCCAAGTGAAGTGAATAATGATGACTGTCTCATTCGTGTCAAGGTCTGGGGTATATTAGATGGTAAGCTAACATTTGGTATTTGTAGTCCGCAAGTTAAATGTAGAAGAAATCAGCAGGGATGAAAATCTAAGTGACTCTGACAATGGCCAGATCATTATGATCAGACCACTGGGTCAGAGCATCTTTTAAACAGCAACGCTCACTGTCAGCGGCCGCGAGCACCTACTGAGACGGTCAGTGTGTGATGAGAACAAAGGCTGTTCTGTGGTACAAACCAGCAGAAGTGCTACTGTGGCATAAATTGCATAAAATTGTAATGATGGTTATGGGGGGTACCGTACCACGACACACTTAGAATTGAGCCCTGCCGAGTATCGGGCTGCATAACCAGGGGCCAGACTGCCCATGCAGACCTCAGTCTACTGCTGTAAGCGCCTACAGTGGGCATCGGAACTGGACCTCGGAGCATTGGCAGGAGGTGGCCTGTCTTGGTGAATCTCGTTTTCTGTTGCACCATGTGGATGGTCGGGTATGTCAAGCATCTGAGGGATGAGATGGACCAACAAGTCCGACGTGCAGCTTCATAACTTAAGTCGCCTCTTAGAAAATGCACGATAGAGTACCAGCTGTGTTATTCCTGCCAATCTGGCGGAAATCCCATGAGGCCCCGGGAAGGAATCGCTGCTTTCTGGCAGGGCAGGCTGTAGGAGCACATGGTGTGTCTGTGTTCCTTATGGCGCCCTGGTCTCAGCATGGCTCCCTTTATTCATGGGGTGGGTGACTTTACCTGATGCCTGCTTTTGCAGAAAGCTGCTGGCCAGTTGGCCGATTTGGGGACGGTCTAGTGTAACATGCTGTTGTTCGGGAATCTTTTGCATTATTTTTGCATATATACATAATTGACATTCAGAGTTAATGTTTCATTGTTACAACATATTTTCGCCAAATTATGGTGAGAAGCTGGAATGAGAAGGCCTGTCTCTCCTGTGAGGTGCTGCTCATGTGTTTTCTCGCCCCTGGGCTTGGAATCAGCTCCAGCTATTCGCCGAAGCCTCACCTCTCAAATGCCTCGGAATTTCCTCTCCTGCCAAAAAAATGTGTGGTGTTCTTGCTTAGGAAATCCCTTCGATGTGCCTTTTTATGTTATGTAGTAGGAGCTTTTAGGTTGCTCTTGGCTGTGAGTTTGTGTTTTGATTAGGAGAATCATCCCCTCACTAGGAAAGTGTTTATGGTGATTTCCTGCCCCCCCCCCCCCCCAAAAAAAAAAATACCACCCCTACCTTGTACCTCCAAGTCGTATAATCCCTGCTCACATTCCCAGATAAAGGCTTATGTTCCCGGGAATAATCACAGCATTATGGCAATGGTATGAGGATGGTCAAAAGCAATATGTCAAAATAAAAGCAGGAAATTAATAGAGAGTGAAAGAATGAACAAATACCACATACAGGTGTAGTGATTTCCAGATTGCTGTGTTTACTGAGAGTAGAGCTGGTTACTAGATGTGGTTCATGGACAATGTGTTGTCCGGGCCTTTTCAGGCATTTTAATAGGGAAAATAAAACTGAACAATACCAATCTACTAACCGCTGGTCCTGGTCAGGGTTATGGTGTCACCTGACCATCATTTCCTCCAATCAGTAACTATGGTGATATCACTTGACTCCTCAGGTGTATGACTGCCATTCGCCGCAGGACGAGCAAGCCAGCCGCACAGCTGCATGCTGGAGGCTACGCCCCGCCATGGAGCCCTCGCCTCACCTGGCCTGGGTCCTGCTCCTGAGTCTCATCGCTGATTGGTCAGAAAAGGGCCAGTCGCGGGACTTCACAGTCAACGACATTGTCTACCTCCATCCTTCCAGTAAGAGTGCGACCCACTGTCCTGTGCACACGTGCCGTCGGGTGGCTGGGTGTCGATGCTTCTCATTTCTGGACAGGCATCTGCTTTGGTCCATTAGAAGCCCCCCCCAGCATCTGTCACACAGTCTGCTCCTCGGCCCCGTCGGCTACAAGCGGCCTCCGTCCTTGATGGAGATCATGCATCCAAGGAAACAGCATCACTTAGCCTGGGTGTTCATTTCCCAGCATGCCGCTGTCTCCAATGAGCTGCGACCAGCATGGGGGTGGGTGGTATGCTGACTCTGAAAGAGCACCATGGGGGTGTGCGAAGCCTGGGAGGGGGCTTGGTGCTTCTGGAATGCTCTGATCCTCGGCCAAACCACTCAAGGCCACAGTTGGTGCAGCAACTGGTTTTAGCACCAGGATGGCTTCATGGCTTTGAATTTCAGGGTGTGTCATAGATTGCAGGCTGGCCAGGCCAGCAGACCCCCCCCCCCCCCCTCCATCCACAGCACAAAGCTGTCACATGACCTCTCAGCCCTCCCCCTTCAGTCTAGAAGCTGCAATCCCATAGGGGCCTCCCATAAAAGAGACCTGAACAGCTTATTTTTCACTGCTCAAGACCTGGTCGTCACTGGGTTTATGCTGTTATAGTCCAGCAGGGGGCGTTTTTAGCAGAGGGCTAAGCATAAAGACACTTTGGCTTTGCTGATGGTAAATAAAATATGAGCGGCAGATTTGATGAGTGTGGCGGTGGAGCTGTGTGGGCGGTCGGCAGGCTTTGTGTGCTGAGGGGGGTGTGGATGACCTTCTCAGACCTGCAGCTGTTGCTGCCGATGGGAGGTGGGGACTCTAATTCGATTAACACAGGGGTGTCTAACGGGACAGCAGAGCTGGAGCTGCTGTTCCCCTGTGACAGATGGGCCCCACCCCCCAAGACACCCAACCGGTCACCCCCTGCCTGGTGTCCCGTTTACCATCCTGGCCAAACTGGGGCGGGTTTGTTGTTTCTGTGGTCCCACTCAAACTTGCCCCCCCCGGCCAATATGTTTCAAAAACTTAGTAAATAGCTACTAGAACCAGTCAGAAGATCATAGCTGTCTAGCTGATCAGCAGAACATGCTGCTTCAGCATCTCCTAAATGAGGGATTGTTTAAGTTTTAGAGCAGTGAGTGTTTGTGGCCAACAGGAGGAGGCTGAACCTCGGTGGCCCCACACAAAGCAGGTCCTGAGGGCCTTCGGAGAGCCACGCTAAGGTGCCATGTGCCTTCAGTTTGAGCCAAATGCCCAGTGGAGCAGAAGCCATTCAGGGTTTTTTTTTTAGCTGAATGTCAGTGATATAGCACAGGGGATGTTAATGTCTACAAACCCCTTTTGGGTACATGGGCTAAAATAGTTTTACTTATTGCATTTATTTAGCTTTTATCCAGAGTGAATGTCAAGTGAGGATCAAAAAGCAGGGTCAGTCGCCACTGGGGTTAAGGGCCTTGCTCAGGGGCCCAGCTGCGATACGATAACTGCACAAACTCATTGGCAGCATTGGCACTGGGGGTTTGCTGGGGCTCTGTGTCTCAGTGAGTCCCTCTATCTGCAGCGACACCATTCCCCGGAGGCTTCAAGTGCTTCACGTGTGAGGATGCGCCAGACAACTACAGCTGCAACCGCTGGGCGCGGGACATGTACTGTCCCCGAGGTGAGATCCGAACCCCATTCCTGTGGGTAAAGAGCCTCCGCTGTCCACTGTCCCCCAGAGAGACCCAAACCCCATTCCTCCATTCCTGCTATACCCTGTATCTGCTTCTGAGCCAATCTGACAGCTCATATCTGCAGCTGGCTGTGTTTATATAAAGTGTGTATGTTTGAGAGAGGCTAAGGGTTACATAGGAAAGCCTTAATTACCTAATGCTTCCTGATTGTAGTGAAAACACTTGAATATGCAGCCTGTTTTGTCTTGGGTTGGCTGCTGTTTTGCTTACCACAGCAAAATAAATCGCTGTATTTGTGTTTCAATGGAGTTTAATTCTGAAGTGTACAACAATGGTATAAATACTCTGCTGGCCATGGGATTTAAACTGGCCACCTTCTGCTTATATCAGCCCATAGAGCCATGCTCTGCTGAATGCTTTGGCTGGTCCTATCTGCGTTCCCAGCCAGACCCTCCTGTTATGTTTGGTAGCTAAGAGCTGCTAGACAGAAAGCCTGAGACAGAAACTGTCGATTCCACACAGAGACACGATACTGCTACACTCATCACAGGATGGATGCGAGAGGGGACAGCGTATCTGTGACCAAGCGCTGTGTGGCCCTGGAGGACTGTCTCTCTGCAGGGTGCAGGGACATTAACCATGAAGGACACAAGGTGAGATGGGGACGTCTGCCTGTCTCTGGTTCGGGGATGTCTGCCTGTTACTATGGGGGGCATTCAGCTGTCAGTTACCATGGTAATGAGGTTAAGGGTCCAGGCCAAGAGGTCAGACTCTGCCTGCACAGCATCATTTCATTTCCATTTTGCGCGGTGCTGTCTTCATCCTGGTTTTTGTATGGAGTTGCTTTGGTGCGTTACCAGGTCCTTCTGATTCCAGATGCTGAAAGATACCTTTTTAGTCCAGATAAGAGGCCCCCAGTTAGTCTTTTTCACTGTTACATTTCCCAGTCTTATTGCACTCCCCTCCATGCGGCATCTCTCCGTGTCCAGCGGCTCTGTTTGGAAAGACACCTGGACCTGGACGGTGTTTCCCTGGTACAATACTCTCCCATGCCAGCATAGATTGTTGGATATTTTAAAAAATAAATAATGTAATGGGGCAGATCTACAGCAGAAGTAATTCCATGACCAAAACGCCTTGATGAGGGGTGCATCCCATTATGCAGTAAAATGTGATCATTTGCAATCGACAGCAGATGACTGATGGTATTTCGAAGCAAAGCAGGTCAGTTCTATTCAGGTTGTGGCCAGATTTTAACATCTCATTGTAATTCCGCTACTGCAGAACTAGCCAATAATGCCAGTACTGCAGACATCTGTGGTTTGCCCATGCTTCGCCCATTCTTTGTCTGTTCTCCACCCATTCTCTGTCCGTGCTCCACTCATGCCCCCCTCTCCACCTATTCTCTCTGTGCTCCACCCAAGCCCCACCCATTTTCTGTCCATGCTCCGCCCATATGCTTTATTCTTTGAACATTGTCAGAAAGGAAATGAGTGATAGCTGCTGATCGTTTAGGCGACCGTGAAGAGCTGCAAAGAGGATGGGAAACACAAATATCCCCCCCCTCACATGCCTTGTCTCCTGGTGGCCCACAGGTTTGTACCGCTTGCTGTGAGGGCAACATCTGCAACCTGCCCCTGCCGAGGAACGAGACGGACGCCATCTTCAGCACGCTCTCCCCACTGAGCGCCGGCTCGCGGGTCACACCGCGGCTCAGCTCTGTCACCTGCTCCCTGGTCATCTCCAGCATGCTCACTGCCCTGGACCTCAGCCACATATAAGCTCACCAGGGGCTGATTCGATTGTCGTGTCTCTGTGCTGGGGAGAGATGATACTCTGTGTGTCTATGCTCGCTGGGGGGTGGGTAACCATGGGGAAGCTGTCGATTTGATCAGCCTGGGAGTTGTGCTGTGCGTTCCGTGCTGCTGACAGCGATGGGCAGGGACACAGCACAGGTTGGTGTCTCACACCCGAAAGCACTCAGCCCCCTCATCAGAAAGGGTCCTGCCTTGTGCAGGTTCTCCAGCTTCCAGGAGAACCACAGCTGTACATCAGGTGCTGCCTCTCCTTACCAGTGAGTCGTTCTGATGAAATATCTCTCCATTCACTTGAAGCGCTAATCCTACAGGTGTGCACACTGTAGGGCTGCTTTCGGGGTTCAGTGATTTCTCTGTACATCTATGTATATGTGTAAATATGAAATTATATTTAATTTTGTACAAGAATGTGATGCTGGAGTATTAAATATGATTTGAGATCAGTGTATTTTACACCTAGGTGTTTACATTACATTTATATAACTTGGATTTCTGTCCAAAGCAATGCATTAGTGTGGAAAACCACGTCAGAGTGGGCTCATCCAGAGTTCCTGGAGCACTTGGGGTATGATTGCCATGGGATTTAAACCCACAACCTTCTGATCACAGGTTTATACCCCTGGCATTGGTTGTGTGTTTTGTGTGTGTTTTCTTTACCAGGTGGGATAGTATTCAGCATCCAGCTCTGTGCCAAATGTGAAAGGTACTTGCACAGCATAGGAAAATCCCCATCTCTATGAAACACCAGCTTTCCCCACAGTTCATACATTAAATCCCATGGACCAAACTGTGAAAGCAGAGCTGTATAGACTGCGGGTATAAACACTGTCGGCTGACATAATCTGTGCATACGTGTATGTGTGTCTTTGAGGTAATATTCATGTATGTCATCCTGTAAATGGTGAATGTGGTTTGGAACTGAACAAATGAACAGCTGATAATTAAAAAAGTAAGCCTTTACTGTATTTAGTTTTGTGCTTTACACTGTATTATACTGCACTTACGGATTCCTGTGGATTAATCTTTTTGTTATGCCTGAATAACCAGCGCTACTCTACTGTTCACCTGATCTCAGATTGCCAAGTTACCACATTATGAAAAACTTGTGGATCAGAAGTAAAACCCCATGATTTTATCAAAAAGGGTCTGTTGTTCTTTTTTACATTTAAAATGAGAGGTGGTGACATGCTTGCAGGATATCCGCTCTGCCCTTCCAGCAATGCTGCCCAGTCTAACTTTCACAGCTGACTTTGAGAGTCTCTGGCTGTACCTCTCTGCTCCTCAATGAGGTTTAGTAAGTAAGTTAATTTTATTCTCTTTTTCTCCCTCTTTTTCTACCTCCTTTCTGCTCTCTCTTTCCCCTTTTCACCCTCCATCTCTTCTTTCTCTCTTCACCCATCAGACCCACATCTTTCTTCTGCCTCCTTTCACATCTCCACCCAGGTTCTTTCCTTTCTCTGCTGCTGTAAAGCAGGTCAGATGGTCTCCCTCAGGTACAAATGCTGGAAAACAAACTCTTCTGTTCACCTCACCCTGGCGCCTGGACCTGTACCCTCTCTCCCTCAGATGGGGAGCCATATAACAACAACATTCATCATGAGATGATTGACCAGGAACAACTGAATTTACTAGGAATGTGTTTTGGCAGTGTCATTCACAGACTACATACAAGAACAAAGAGCATAAATTAAGCAAAACCGATAAGTAGAAATAAAATGAATAAACAAATAAATACTGGACAGTCCAAGCTGTACAATATACTAACAATAATTAAAGGGATGGTAAGGGAACAGAGCAATTGAATATTCAGTATAAAAATATGAAAATATGACCTAAAGATGAAAAAAGATGGGTGCGGAGTGAGGGGAGCGACAGAGGCAGAGACTGTCAGCGGAGGTCAGGGGGCTTGTTGATAAGTCCTGCTGCTGAAGGGAAGAAGCTGTTTTTGTGGTCCGTAGTTCCGGTCTTTATAGCCTTGAGTCTCTTGCCGGAGGGTTGTTTTTTGAACAGTTCTTGTCCAGGGTGGGAGGGATTGGCCATGATCTTTGCTGTCTGTGTTAGGGTTCTGGAGGCGTGTAGGTCCTTATGGGATGGCAGATTGCAGCCAATCACCTTCTCTGCAGAGCGGATGAGTGGCAGCAGCGTACCAGAAGGTGAGGACGGACTTGATGATGGCTGTGTAAAAGTGCACCATCATTGACCTTGGCAGACTGAACTTCTTCAGCTGCTGTAGAAAGTACATCCTTCGTTGGCTGTTTTGATGAGGGAGCTGATGCTCAGCTCCCATCTGACGTCCTGGGAGTTGATGACGCCCAGGAAACGGAAGGAGATTCATGAAGGGTTGTGGGCGGGGTTGCGCCTGAAGTCCACTATCATCTCCACTGTCTTTAGATTATTGAGTTCCAGATTATTCTGGCTGCACCATGTCACCAGATGGTGAATTTCCCACCTGTAGCTAGATTCATCCGTACCAGAGATGAGTCCAATGAGGGTGATGTCATCCATAAACTCATGACTGGAGGTGCAACCTTTAACTGAATAGTACAGTGTGGAGAGTATACTGGCGAGTATACTGCCACTCCACTACTCTTCTAACAAATACAATGCAGACCACTTGATGTGGATATTCCAGCTCTATTTACCTCCACTGGAGCATCTTTTTTAGTATTATTGTTCAGGTAGAATAAAAAGCTTCATCTGTGCTGCGGTGTCTGTGGCAGTTCCAAGGGTCCCTGGTCTTGGTTCTCCATTTCACTCTGTTGTCATTTTGTCATGAGGTTCTGTAACGCCCCCCCCCCAGGCATGGCTATGGATTTTATGAGGAAACCCAATGCTGTTCTCTCTCATGTTATGTATTGTCATTGGCTTTGCTGATCTTTTTCAGAACTTTGCAGTAACTTTGACTGTACCTCGGGTCACCCGTGTTGAATCTAATTGCAGATGTCAATGAGAAATCCACCAATTACACAACTGAATAGAAATTCCCGGGGCTAAATCATTAGGCTGACTTCACCGAAATGGCATGAAAGCTTTCGGGTTCGAGCCCCGGTCTCGTCACTGCGTCTGCAGCTGAATTCAAACAGAAAAATCCTCATTCCCCCCCCCTCCTTTCAGGGCAGTTTAAAGGTAATGTCTTTCTCACATTCTAAATCCTCAAAGTGTAACTTTAAATCCCTTTTAAAGTGGATTAGTTTTTTTTTTTTTTGGCTGCGGGGTGTTAATTTTAAAGGTGACCTTTTGCGTTCCACTTCTTGACCTGAGTCTTGAGTCTCCTGCCCTTGAGTGAAGCTCCCCAAGAACCCAGGAACAGGAGACTGAGGTATCATGTTCCTTAAGAGCATCAAGATCATTTGATTGAAATGCTTCAGCTCGGCATGAGAGCGTGTGTACTGCTGTGACATCACGCGGGACCCCAGGACAGGTTTTAATGACGGAGCACCGTGACCCAGTTTCAGGCACCCAGCAGCATGCCTGAATAAAGACTCACGTCCTGCTTATTGCTGCCATGCTGGCCTTTTAATTGTCCCACAGTAAGACGAGACTGTGACGGGCACTTGAGGCTCGTTTCGTGAGCTGGGAGGTGGGAATGCCAGGCAGCACACTGATATAACTAAATACATGCCAGTATACTCTCCACACTGTACTGTACTCTCATTAATACTCAGCAGTTTACTACTGCTACAGATAACATTGGTAAGCATTTGAAGAATGGAAAATGTGATATGAAAATAGGTTATTAGTGTTAGTGAAGTGTCCAAGCAGTAATTGCCAAGGAGTGAAGGTGTGTCAGAGAATGAGAAGTTTCCATAATTATGGGTGTTTTAAGAAGAGGGTTGGGTCAGGACTGGGCAGCACTGTGAGCATGGCGGAGGTAAAAGGACAGTGTGCGTGTGTGTGTGTGTGTGTGTGTGAGTCTCGGAATTATAAGAAGAGGGAGCTGAATCTGACGTTGTCCTCAAGCCGAACTCCCTGGGAGTGCGGGCAGGTGGGGATTAAGGCAGATTTTGGAAACCCTACCTAGGCAGGGTCACAGTGTCTTTCACATAACACACCTCTCTTTGGGGTGTACGCTTTCCACTGGTTTTGCCCGCAACATCTTTCCTTACAGAATCTTTCTTGCTTTCAGATTTTCCAACCTCTGGGCAAAGGCTCACAAAAGCTTTATGGTACAGACATAGATACCTGGTATGTAAACAGGTCAATGCGGAAAGTGTAACAAACATGGGAAATATCAGACACACAGCCTTTCTAAACCTGAACCTTCTGAGTGTTTTATTACTTTTATGGGGTTGTCCACCGTTTTCTTTGGTCACTGTAATTATACACACAGGGGGACAAACTGTCCTGTCTCTGTTCTGGACGCTGTCCTTCTCATATATTCTGAACTCGTTAAAAGCCTGCTGCCAACCATAAGCTGAAAATCCTTTTTCCCTCACGGTCCCAGAGACAAAACTCGCCAGTCTGCTGCTTTGCATTTACAAATCCCTGGTCAGATCTGTTGCCTAATTTAATCAAATTCCCGTGGTGAGTAGCTAACAGGATTACTAGGTTACTGGGAATTGAGTGAAACCGTATATGGAATCATGGAGCTGGCTGGGCCTGTGACTTCCTGGAAACCTGGTTTCCACCTGAAACATATTTCTTCATGGTGGGAAGGATTTGCTGGGAACGCACTGGCTGCCTTCAGATGATACAGTGGGTTAAGAACAGCACCAGCTGCTTATGGGCAAAGTGGAGTTCATATGGCCACAGGGGGCGTAGTGGTTTAAGGAACTTTACTTGAGCATAAGCTCAAGCTATTTACGTGGGCTCATTCCATATATAAAGATAAAGACTTTTATACAACAGTTAGTTCCAACCAAGAAATCTGATTGGACAAGAGGCAAGAGTGTACTGTGAGGAGGAGAGTGAGAGTGTGCACATGTAGAGTTCTCCAGTTTACCCAGGATCATCCTGCACTTGTCCTGCTGGTGCCAGGACCCTGCCTTGGATGGATGGGTGGATGGGTGGATGGATGGGTGGTACTGTAGCTGCATAGAGGTCGGGTTCTCCCACTGCTGTGTATACAGCTATGCTTGGCACTGATGTGGGGGCGACCCACCGGTCGATGTCCCCTCCAAAAACAACACACCCGCATGCCGGCTGCCCAGCTGCACAGATGTGATTAAACACGCTTAGATGAATAACAGGAAAGGCTAAGGGGCTCAGACGGGGGCCTCGTGCTGTCTCATCTGCTCTGGGCTGTTGCTCACATTCATACACTTAAGCACGCAGAGGGGTGTCCTTTCTTTTCCACGGTGGACCATCCAGAGCCACACGGAAACGGGATTGGCCATTACTAACAAAATGTAGTCCAAGGGCAATCTTTCTCATGCCTGAAAGTGGCCCCAGAAAAGTGGCGTCTTTTACTTCTTCGCCCATAATCAGGTCGAAAGAGTCCGACAGAGAAACTCCCATTTCCCTGAATTGCTGTGGCTGTTTTCACGCCATTCTATCCCCTTAGCAGCTGTTACGGTCTGTAATCCACTGTAGCAGAGTTTTATGTTCTGCTCTATTCCCACCAGTCAGACAATGTGATGCTGGCAGGCCCCCTTTTCTATTACACATGGCACAAATGGACCCACCTAGTGAAGGAACGTGTACCAGCGTTTATTGTCAGGCATGCCCCATCTCAAAGGTCATTTCTGAGTCCTTCATCCATCCATCCATCCATCCATGTCCAGATACTGTTGATATCAAACACCCAATCTGTGTGCTTTAAAGTTTTTTTTCTGCCTTTATTTGGTATCTTTTCATGGTGCCTTGGGGAGTGTAAACTTTCAGATCTTTCAGATGAATATTTCATGAAAGCTAAAATAGTGCTTTGACCCACATTGTGAACATACCTTAAAGATGTAACAATGCAAATGCTGCACTGTTTTTGAGAGCGGTTCATAATGAGATACACATCATCAGCAGCAGCAGCAGCAGCAGCATTCCTGCCTGTTCCTCTAAGATGTTATGCTATCCTGTCTTTCAGGAAAGCATGTCTGCCGCTACGGGGAAAAGTCGTGTCATTTCCTGATGAGTGTCCTGGCCCGTTACCCGGAGCGGAACAATGGAAATATGAGTACTTCAGAGTTCCCAAAAGTGTAACTCCAGTACTGATCTTTCCTGCTGCTTAGAGGATGGATGGATGGATGGATGGCAGGTTATTGTAAGAGCGAGCATAGCAACATAGTAAAAGAAATGCAATAGCTTGGTATTTGCTCTCAGCATCACAGCCATTAAAATATAGATGTTGTTCATAACATGCAAAAAATATTTCCTCTGTGCTAAACTGCCTGAATTTTGGGATGAATTTTTTTTTTAAGTTTGACCAGTGAGGTTCATATTAGCACTTCACCACTTATCCTGAACTTTCTGGATAAATTAGATTTCAAACCAC
>JAODJW010000097.1:643584-661295 GCA_026777045.1 Hyperopisus bebe
CCTCCCTGGTGAGGTGTTCCGGGCATGTCCCACTGGGAGGAGGCCCCAGGGAAGACCCAGGACACGCTGGAGGGACTCTCAGCTGGCCTGGGAACGCCTCGGGATTCCCCCAGAGGAGCTGGAAGAAGTGTTATAATTCCAGTAATACATTTTGTTAATAGTTTAGCATAGAAGAATGCTTATTCCAACGTAAAAAATGTCAAATGTCAAAAACCCATAAAAGAGATCGTTATAAAACCGCAGATTTCCGCGATAGAAAATTACATATGTTCCACGGAAAAATCCGCGATACAGCGGGGGCGCAATAGTTGGACCGCTGTAGAGCTGGGGATCACTGTATAATAACAATTATGGGACGCGTTGGGCTTCATGGGCCCCCTTGAGCTTCATAGGCCCCAGAGAAATGTACCGACTGCACCCTCCTCTCCTCGGGCTTGCTCCCTGTTTTCCGAGGTACTTCCAGAGTACCATGCAGTGATGCAGTATGTGATCACTGACTCTATGGTGCACCTGTAGAAGTTCACCGGGAGCTGCTGTGGAAGTTGTGCTTTCTTCAGGCTCCGCAGGAAATGGAGCCTCTGAAGTCCTTTTTTGGCTATGACTGAAGTGTTTGCGGTCCATGACAGATCACAGCTGATCTGAACCCCGAGGAATCGAAAGCTCTGAACCACCTCCACCTTCTTGATGGAGCTGTCAAGCTGCAGCACGTGGTCGAAATCATAGCTGGATAGTCTATATGGGGGATAGTCGAAGATTCGTATTGAGTCCGATTCAACTAACAAAAATCGGATAGTCAGATACACCACTAGATAACACAATGCACACTTTAATAACCGGATTAAACGCTCTGCAAATATTCTGTATCATTCCTATCACTACTTAATTCCCCATTTAAAAGACACGTATTTTATAGACTCTCACGTCTTGATTTTTTTCCTTTGCAATTTCTTTTATAAGCGTCCATTGCGGAGGTTTCGTGTCCTCAGTACCTGGACGCTGACCTTAGGCAAAACGAGCTGCATATGTAAACGCAACATTTTTACACTAGGGGGCAGTAAATCTCTAACAATCATTTAAATAGTAGGCAAATTACTTAGTAAAGAGAATGTAAGACGTTCACTAGAACAGCAACACATTTTATTTTTTGGGATGGAATCTGCGTGTAATTTTTATTTCAACATCCTCATTAATGCCAGTTTGCCTTTTTCACCTTATCAGTGATATGTTACAAATGGTTTTGATGGCCATATATTTTCACCAGTATATAGAGTGCTTATAAATACAGGCTCTGGGCAAAGGCCCTTTTAATTTTAACTGCAGGGAACTGACACAAGTGATTAAATAGCATTTAAAGCTGTCTAATATAGTGTAAAATACAGCAAGAGATTGTTTTGAAAAGTAGAATGATGATTGTATCCATCTGTTCCCCTGTGGTGAAATTGATTGCAGCACCCCCCCCCCATTGGGCCACATTACTGCAGCCTCATGGTTAACGAGATTATCTGTGCTTTGTGGCACATTAAAACATGGAGGTGTTGCTATTGCCCCATTGTTAGTCACACCAACCGTCCGCAGAGGCAGAGCGTCCTCCGTGATCTGCTAGTAGCAATGAGCCCAGCAGCATCATTGTAAACATCATGCCATTTTCCACTAGACTTACTGCAAACGGGTGGAATGCAGGCCACGTACGCAGCCAGCAAGGGGCCTCAGTGGCTAATGAGTTAATTAGCTTATTACAGGCAAAGGGACCAAAGAGGCTTCAGAACAAGGCCGTATTCCTGCCCCTCGTCTCCCTACCAAGCACAGATGATGTGTTAATTATGTCATAAACTGCATTCTCCCTAAATTAATCACTGCTTATTTACATTCGGCTTATGTGTGGGTGTTTAGGCCGCTGTGGAGATCACCTGCAGCTTACGTCAACCTGCCTGTTTAACACACCATCTAATAAGTGATTATTAGCATACACACATTATATATCTACTGTATATCTTTGTAGGGACTCTCCATTCATTTCTATGGGCATAACCCTAATCCCAACTATGACAACCTTAACCCCATACAGGACATTTGGCTATTTTTGTTTTTTTGGTTGCTTTTGTAGATTTTTATAAAATTGATGTTATTCTTGCAGGGATCAAAAAATGTCCCCACAAGGTAAAAGTTACAGGTTTCTTATTGCATTGTGGGGAAATCTGGTCTCCACAATGTATTAATTACGGAAACACACTCACACAAATACGCGCGCGCACAGACACACACACACACACACACACACACTGTCCATTCTGCTTCAATATCCAGTACTGCTAGAAGAGCTTTTCTCTTTGAATGGTTTGACTTTGAAGTTATCTGTGTGAATGAACCACGGCCAGGCTGGGTACGAACCAACCGCTGCCCCCAGCTCAGTGTGTGGTAACTGAAGATCAGCAGCCCCTCATCCCCCACTTAAATCCCCCAAATTTGAAATGTGTGGCACACCCAACGCAAACACGACACAGAGGTTTCCCTAGCGTGTGTGCTGGTGTCGCCCCCTCCTGGCACAGATTCACTATCGCTGTCCCCATTCCTCCCCCATGTGTGTTTGTGCCCAACACTAACAAAGCACCAGCTGCATCTTCCACCCGTCGCTTCAGACATCACGCTTCTGAGATCCTGCCTGTTTCTATGTGCTGATGGCTGGCATGACTCTGGCCTCCTCTCCCACGCCAGCAGCTCAGGATCCCCTGGGGACACCAGCGGCAGTGCGGAGCCACTGTACTTCTCTGTGTGAACAGGTTACACTGAAATTCACCGGGAGCAGCAGCACACATGAGCGCCTGAGTCACTCGAGCTGGTTTTGGGGGGAGCTGCTGAAGGACGGTCTAAAAATGACAGCAGGGAAATCGGAGTTTCTCTCGTTGGGTTAAACGGTTTTGAGTCAGTGAGCAAGCGACCTTCGCAGGGTGACGGTGAGCCTGGAGCCTGTCCCAGGATGTACAGGGAAGGGGCCAGGGGGCCAGGCGGGGGACCTGAAGGGAACCTGCGGGAACATGGGGAGAACCACAAACTCCACTGACACACAGAGCTCCATCCTGGGATGTGTGAGGTGATGGTGACACTCATGCTGCCCATGACCGAACATCATCTTCCTATATCCATACAAGACCATCTGACAAAGGAGTGGAAAAACATTTCTTTTCAAAGTCTGCTGATGAGAAATGGCTCTGGCTCCTTTTCTGCTAGCCAGGTGCAGTGGGGTTTGCTTTACACGATTCTCACAAATTACATCTTGAAAACAAATCAGGAGGCTCACATCCAGCTAAATTTGCTAGCGCCAAAGTCTGCGTGACACACAGATTATTCCATCTCCGAAGTCCTGGGGGTGTAGCGCGCTGGGGAAAGCGATGACTCAAGCGAGCGCGCCTTTGGAACTTTCCTGTAAAGTCTGGCCCCAGCCAGCCTTTCGAAGCTGCAGTTTTGCTCTAGAAGAGGCTCCATTGTGTGGCCCGGCCACATTCCCTCCGTGCCAAAGGGATCTGGCCACCACCAGGCCAAGGATCCCCCCCCCCCCCAGGATTCAGCCCACGTGATGGCAGACGAAGATAAAGGGCATTGTTTGCAGCCAGAAAAAAATGCTCGTACAAGACCCAAGTCATAAGGATGCCCCAAGAGCAGGCAGCTCACCCCAGATCACCTCAGCCAGACATCCAGCTGTGTTCCACATGCAGGTAAACATGGGGAAGTGTGACATCACCTGAAAGGAGTCGTACATTTAAGGAAGTGAAGAGTCATGTGGGTGTAGCTACATTCCTTCCCCCTTCTTGGCTCCGCCCTTTGGCCCGTGAGCCCCGTTGGACCGGGCTCTTAGTTAGACTCATGGTCCTGGGATGCCTGCAGCTGGCTGGACCTCATGCGGCCCCAGCATCTGCTCACTAGCTGTATGTTGCTTTCTCAGCTGGCCAGCTTCCTGTCAGGCATTTGGGGCCATCTCATTTTCATTGTTCTGTTTCAAATATGGGGGTGGGGGGCAGGTTTCGGGGACTGGAATCCTAAACAAGGGGTTAATTCTGGAGAGAAGACCGGATCTCTGTGTTTCTCCGTCTTTCCACCTCTACCTTCTTGTCAACATTTCGGCCCAGCGAGTGCTACTCGGAAACAGAAATGCACAGGTAACGTAGCGGCATCTGTCAGAGTGGGGGGGCCTAGTCGCAGCTTCCAGGCCCCACTCAGGAGGGAGATGCTTCTTTCCTTGTGTTTACATGGGACTGAGCCTGAGCTGTGAATCTGACTGACAGAAATTAGACTATTAGGGGCCCTTGTCAACAGAATCACAGCTTGTTATTAAGTAGTAGAGCTCTAATAAACCTTGGCGGGATCCTGGGGGGGGGGGGCATAAGCCTCTCCACATGCCACAGGACTTGAGGGGTGTGGGCAGGCCTGTCCTGGAATTCCTTCACACGTTGCATAGGGTTAAACAGGTAATACGAAAGGGCTCCTCTCTGCGTCCCTCATGTTGTAAGTGCGTGCTGTGCTTGTACCATTTTGAGATGTTTGAGATGCTCGTGACTTTCAGGGCCCAGAAGCTGAACTCTCACGGTCCTGTAGTTCCTCAAAGAGAAAAATGAAGTGATTACTGGTGAAACGGCGTGACTCGTGTGCTAGTGATGAGGATACGGGGCCCATGGTCCATGTGATGTCTCGCCCAGCGCTGCGGAAAAAACCTGCATCACTTTCTATCCCTGCAGAGACCAACACGTAGAAAATCTATGACCCAATGCCGTACCAGCCATTCATAAGGTGCTGATAACTCCCCAGTACCAACCCAGCCACTGTAATGTCCAGGGCAACAGTGTCAGCAGCTAACCCAACATACAGTATGTGCATGTCGCAAGAAAACATGCATGTTATTCCCTATCAGAGACCCCCAGGTCCTGCGATGTTGCTCCTCACACAAACCGTACAGCTTAAGTAAAATAAAACATATCATGCAGACAATAACTGTTAAAGCCACTGAGGAGTTAATATTTTATTATTGTTATTATTATTCTGAATCTGCTGAAAACATATTCAGATATATTACTCTAGTTGCACACAGAGAAAGTTGGGTGCAAACAGTCAGGATTTCATCGTAAATGAAGGGGATTTATCCGCTAAAGATGTGAATAATTCCTGGAACCTGCAATTTGAGAGATAAGAGCGCGCTAAAATAGCCCACCGCTAATCCCGTGTGTGTCAGCAGCAGGGGCTGCCAGGGAGGCAATTCAGCTGCTGTGACAATCACTGAGGAGAGATCAGGCTGATAGGGAGCTGGCAGTCAGGCAATGCAGCGGACGGCCCCTGTGCAGGAAGGTCCCCGTGCATATCCACCAGGCTGGGTGCCGTCTACTCCTCCCAGAAGGCAAATCTGTCTCCAAAAAAGAGAACAAGGAAGACAGGAAGAGTGAAGGGTGGAGTGGCCATTCATGCTGCCTGTCACTGCTGTGGGACATTAAAAGAGGATACAGCCCTCGATGGACAGACATTAAGGACAGTCACCACAGAGCGAATGCAGCACCGGACTGATCTTCAGGACTGTGATATGGTGATGAAGCACGATGATGACCGATCTGCTTAATCTTGGCAGAGCTGCTTTGTTTCTCTTCCCATCAATTGTGCTGTTCTGAAAGCAGAGGACAGTGGGCAGGGACACTTTTCTGGAAGGACTGAAGCTGGTCATTTGGAGCAGAACCAACATGAGCTGACTGAAAGCCCCCATTTCCCAGAATCCTTCAGGAGATGCCCTGAGAATGGCACCAGTGTTCAGGGGCTACTCTGCTGTTTCTTATTCCATTATAAATGTGCAAATATATGGCTCATAACCAGGCCCCCCATCAGCGGGGGACAAGTGGGGGTCAGACGAGGGTCCAGGTGCCATGGGTTACATATCGAGGGGGTGTACGAATCACGCATGCTGGGGCTGCTAATAACTATGGTCTAAAAGCAAATAAAAAGAGATAAGAGTATTATTGCATTTTGCTGCTGATGATTCCCACAGCCTTGATGCCTTCTTCGGAAAGCCGCTAACTGCAGACAAGTTTGTCACCAGGGCAGCGTGTGCGAGGGCCACTACCTGAAACGCTGAAACGGTCAGCGCTGCTTCTGTGTTAATTACCCGGTGCGCGGTGTTTAAAACAGGCCTCCGGCTTAATTAGCACAGTTTCCATGACGATACCCCGAAGCAGCATTTTAAAATAGAATAGCAGCACGAGCATAGAAGGTAACGCTATCAGTGGGGCGTAACGTGGCACTCTGGTGATCAGGTCCCTGTGTCTGCGTGGGAGAAAACGGGCCGCGGCCGACCCCTGCCAACCTCGGCGTGCATTGAGGGCTTCGCACAGCCCATCTTATTACACAACAGAGATGTGGGGGAGGTCAGGGTGGTTGGTGTACGAACAACATCCCTGGGGAATAATGGTATGTCTTACAGAATTACAAATGTCACTGACTTGGGTACTTGGGTCCTACCATACATAATATACATAGGTGTATGGGGGTGATACACAGCACAGCTACACCCACACACATATACACACAGCACAGCTACACACACACACATACACACAGCACAGCTACACACACACACATACAGCACAGCTACACACACATACATACACACACAGCACAGCTGCACAGCTACACACATACATACACACACAGCACAACTACACACAGCACAGCTACACACACACATATACACACAGCACAGCTACACACACACAGCACAGCTACACACACATACATATACACACAGCACAGCTACATACACACACAGCACAGCTACACACATACATATATTCACAAAGCACATATACACACAGCACAGCTACACACACATGTACATATTTCTTTTTATAAAATTGAGATTATCCTTTTCAGGACCGAAAAAATGTCCCCACAAGGCAAAAAAATCGCAGATTTTTATCACACTCTGAGGAAATCTGACCCCCTACAATGTAATAATTACAAAAATGCAAAAAGCAACTGGTCCATAGCACAGTAGCTGGGATGTTCACATCTGCCCGGTGTACATGCATTGAAAGCCGGCAGACAGCGATGGCAGCCCCTGAGGGCCCCTG
This sequence comes from Hyperopisus bebe, assembly GCA_026777045.1. NCBI lineage: Eukaryota > Metazoa > Chordata > Actinopteri > Osteoglossiformes > Mormyridae > Hyperopisus > Hyperopisus bebe. Next base: position 650,682 of record JAODJW010000097.1, read on the forward strand.
AGGGCCTCCCATGGATGCTGCACCACGCAAGTGCCGCTTTGCTGATTGGTGTGGAGCTTTTGTTTACCCACGATGGATACTCCATAACTGCTATGAAAATGAAGGAGGGGGCGAAACCACTGTGTGGGGGGAGGCATCAAAGGGCCTTTAACCACTGACCCATAATGACTTTAATCAGAGCGGAAACCAGAGCTCACATCTGGCTCTTATCTGAGTGAAAGTGAGGTCACCACACACATGTGCTGGCCGGGAATCTCTCAGGACATGTGCTGGGTGCTGATGATAGAATCACGGCCACCCTTCCTGATGGGTGTTTTAGGAACTAATGTGTATTATATTTCCTAAAAAGTGAAGCATTTCTTCACTAAAATATCCTGATATATTATTCTAATAAAAGCCCATCACTATGGATTAAATCATATTAACATGATAATAATAATACTAACAAATACTGACACAAAGCAGGTAATGAGATCTGTTCTAAGAGTGCCGACGGACATGGAGGTGGGGGGTGGGTATAGGTGGATGTGATGACTGCAGTGGTCTTCAGAGGAGGAGCAGAGGAGAGCCAGGCTGCCTGCAAGGATAAACGCATTGCCTAGGAAACAAACCTCAGAGTTTCATTAAAAAAAAACTGAGATGAATTTCTCAGCTTATCTTTCAGGGAGGTGGAAGGAGGAGAGAAAAGGAGCTTGCCAGTAATTGTCATTATTATTATCCTGTAAACAGGTGACAAAGATGCAAAGGTTCCCCCATTTACCCACAAAGCCTTGCTTCCTGGACACTTTCCCACCTCTCAGAAGGAGGCGACTGTCATTTCCGCGAAGGCCACCAGGAGGTGCTGGCAGGCACTCTGGTCCACGTGACACCATTCACCACATTTAAGAGGTAGGGCAGCAGCGATTCAGACACAGCATCAGTTTAAGGGAGGGATGGGACGTGCATAGAGACCTCCATCCACCAACAGGGCCCACCCCCACGCTGCAGACTCACCCTTGCATTCCACAGTATACCTGAGTCAAACGTTTATGGTGATAGGTGCCGGATTGTAGCTGGGTAGCAAGCCGGTCATATAACGAGCACCCAGCTCTGTTTATACGGGCCCTTCGCATTTATCACGACTGATAGACCAACCTTTATTTTATTACCGTATATTAAAGCACTCCATCATGGTGCCCCCCACCAACACCCTGACCTGCAGCTTCAGGGCCTCGTCCACATGTGCCGGAAAACCGTGCCCTGTTAAGTTAGAAAAAAAAATGTACCTAGATCAAAGCAGGGGAAACAAGATTGCACAGGACCCTTGCAATTCTGGCCCGGATGTAAGACATTAAAGGGAATGCATGAGCAGCCATAAATACAATATTCATCCAGGAGAACAGGAGACGGCACGAGGCCTTACGGCAAAACCTTCCAGATCATGCCCCAAAGGGGTGTCTTCTGGACCTTTGAGCAAGAAACAACCCGCTTTGCTAACTGCATATCTGTGGAGAAAAAGCAAGTATAGCTTTCATGATATGCAAAACATGATACTGGAGTTCAAAGACGACCGTCACAGTAGTGGTAGAAAAACAGTGAACATTTTGGTCTGGAGGCAGAATAAGAGTCAGAGCAGGGAGTCACCGAGCAGACAATCGTACTCCCCTGTGCCACCCGTGGACGGCAAGCAGCCATAAGGCTACTGTCAGTTCTTTGCAGAACCGTCAATTGATGGTGGAACTGATCCATAATAAGCCAGTCCATTTCTGATGAATTTGAACAGCACGCCGATGTGTGAGGAGCTGGTTGAATGACTTGCACTCGGAAGCAGCGCTGGTCAAACTGATAGGTGACATAGGCAGCCGTGTAGGGCAACAGCTTCTGAGAGGGCGCTAATGTGGCATGCAATTTCACTTCGCCGCAGACAGGGGATGCTGGCGGTGATGGTCTTCTAGGGCGCCACATTGGCTAGGACCAGTACCACTCAGAAGAGACTGAACGACAAAGAACGGGGGGGGGGGTCATTTCTGCCTCCAAGGCCTCTCGAGGGGGTAACTGGATCATCCTTTAGGGGCACAGTGAACACAAAGACGAGAGAGGTGGAAAGGGGATGAGGTCAGGATCCTAATTTCCGTCCTTTTATAGGCCGCATACTCACTCAGAGCAAAGACTCTAAATGATAGTCAACACTCTATTGATGTGTATACAATACTAATGTCAATCTGCCCAACATTTGACACAGCTTTTATATGTAACAATCCACTGTTAACAGTATTAATTGGCAGAATTGAGGCTGCTCCAGATTATGTGCTAAACTGAATTTTCACTTGTTTATAACACATGACCTTCAGGATGCAAAAAAAAATTGATTGATGTCTAAATGGGGCCTTGGTCTCAATCAAAGAAAATCGTCCTCTCTGTTTTTTGTCTATTAGAGCCACACTTATGTCTTTGGAATGACCAGACAATCCTCAGGTCATTTGACGATTAAGTGAAAGTAGATGAATGAAACAAGTGCTCGAGTCCAGTGATCTTCACTGCTCAGGAGATAACACCCAGTGGTGGCTGCCTTGGTGATTTCTTCCACTGCACAAAGACAGTTCATTGATTTCTTAGATAAATTAATACGGGGGGAGAGTAGGAATTTGCTGCTTTCCCAGTCTGTCAAATCTGACCCCCCCAGCCTTGGCAATCAATATGTGGTTTATCTTCATCATTTCACTAGCTGCAGCAGGATAAAGCATTGCTGTTCTTCATTGATAAGGCTTTAAAGGACACCTGAGGACGTGAGAATAAGGTCCACATCACACTGCTAGCTCTTGCTGGAGACTGAAATCAAACAAACCAAATGCTCTAAGGCACAGTTTCATTCCTGTATATAAGGATAAATGACCATAGAACCGGTCCAGTGAGACCCTGGGTCCCATCTAAACTTGGAGTGGGGAATCTTTGAATGCTTGTTGCCTCTTGACAGAAGAACGGTGGTTTCACTGTGGTGAAAATTTTTTCACAGCATACAGTAAAGGAGATCTTGATCACATTGGTTTAGTATTACAAAAGCACAGAGGTTGTTGTAAGAGAAGCTTTGGTAGATGTTTAATAGAGAAGGAATGACACAAATGAAGTTGGGATGAACATGTGAAAGTTCTGAGTGAACTGCGCCACAAGGCATAAAAATGGAGGCACACAGAGGACCTCTGGTCTTCAGTTATGTCGACGCCAAGGGTCCTGAGAGATTACAACACTTACCGCAAGTAAGGGACGGATTCTGCTGTTTTAAATGACTCATCCCTTAAAGTCAAGTAACACTGGAGCTCAGATTGACTGAAATCAACATCAAAGCCCACCCCCTTGCCCCTAACCCATTGGGAAACTTAGCCTAAGTGTCGCTTCTAAGGGACAATCATAAGCCTCTGCATGCATCGCCCTCTTTCAGAAAGGCAGGTCAGGTTATAGCCATCCTTCTTCTGCCATGACAGGGTGCCATGTCGGCCAGGCCCAGGTGTGTTATTCTCCTGTCTGCTTCTGTCAAAGACCTGACAGCGTTATTCCACAAAGTTAGGCTTCTATTCACGGCCAATGGCAGTTGAAGCATTCACTCTGTGACTCATTTCTCTTGATAGTACATGTGTTTTGACAAATATGTTAGAACAACAAGAGGAAGCAATGTCTGGTTCTCACTGGTGACACAGCCAGACCCCTCAAAAATCATGAAAGAGAAAAGTTTTTCTCAATAGTAGAGTCAGCAGAGCATTAGGAGGAATCTAGAGCTGGTTGGTGACAAGAAGAATAAGTAAGAGATGATGCAAATCGGACCACCTCTCCGGCACTGACAGGATGCGCCACACCCATCCACGAACAGGTCTGAGGTAGATGTTGAGGAATGTGGGTCGGAATTTGGCTCCAACATTCCCCATGTGTAGGGGTGGAGTATGGCTGCTAGGGGGAGGTAAATGGTTTTTGACATGGCCTCCGGCGATGACCCCCAGCTCCTTAGTCCGTGAGAGGAGGGCAGAGCCCACATGCCTGCCGAGGGGGGATGCCGCTGAGTGACACCCCCGGCATTCACGCCTTGCTGGACCCCACGCTCTGGTTGAGCCTCAGTGAGGTCATCGTTGGCCAAGCTTCTCATCATGTTGGCCGCTGCTGGTTAGTCTCACTGCAGTACCTAACAATATACTGGAATATCCAAGGTGACACTGAGAGTTTCTTTAGACTTGACCAAAAACAAAACATGGACAGAGAAACAAGATGGTGAAAATCACGAAACCCAGAGGACAAGTGGGGGGAAGGACTGAAGCAATAAAGCACAGAAGTTAACTCATGTCCAAAAGGTGTCTCTTCCTAACCCAGAAAGGTACCTATTGTTTTACCTTTGAAAAAGATGTCTTACCACCAAATGCAAAATTGTCCGCCTCTGTCGTTGACAACCTGACAACCAGACAACTCGCATGTTTATGAGGTCACTGCGGCTGTTTCATTATACTATGGTGGCAGCCAATCAAAAGGGGCCCTGGATCTCAGTACGAAGGCCGCGCGCCTCCCGGGCGGACTGCCAGCCCGTAAAGATCAGCATGGACGCGGCGGTGCTCGCTGGTGCGTTCGGGGGGTCGCCGCCAGGATAGCTGTGCCGGGACAATCCGCCATGCGCTGAGAACGCAGCCGCTCAGCCATGACTAACAGCCAATTTCTGCGAACAGGAAAAGCAATTAGAGCCAAGCAGGAAAATGCATCATCCTCCAAGAAATGACTGACTGATACCATTAAACGGTCTTTAGAAAGGCGAGCGGGAAAATGGCCTTTCCTTATTAACACTGCCGCTCACTCTAGATGGAAATCAGACGTATAAAATCCTTCTGGCAGAGCGGCTTCACGCCGAGAATATTGACATCCCATCGCATTAAATGCGTCTCCTCTCTCCCAGCACTTTACTTGCAGTAGAACTATCACAGCTAATTTAGATACAGGCATGCATCACAGTTGAGCATCATGGATCATCCTTCTGTTGGGACGCTGGTCTGGCTCCCCCGAGGAAGCCTACCCCCCAGCAACAGAGAGCCATCACACAGTTTTAGCTCTGCCAAAACCGTTCATTGCATCAGTTAAGATCAGTTAAGCCAACCAGTTGAGTAGGTACCCTGTACAGGGTTGAGTAGGTCCCTAATCTACAAGCATGTGAACTCCTTGGCTGATTTGTTCAGCAAAGTCTCCTGAGCTCAGGTACCTACTCAATTGGTTGGTTGAAACAAAATCCTGGTTTGGATTTTTACTTTCTGGACCTGAAATGTCCGCCTCTGGTTAAGATGTCATTAATTTTAGCTGCTTCTCCAGCTGTAAACTGACTGCTAACTGGACGCTGGCTGAAAACCTTAAAGAGATGATGCGACAGCTGTGTGGCGGCAAACCTTATGTATATGAACAGCATCAAAGAGGACAAGGCGATGCAGCAACGCAGCCTCATGAGCTCAGGAAAGCTAAGGTGGCGGCTCAGTCTGGATTTGAATCCTGTCGTGAACAAACTGTTTTAGAGAACTTGAACAAATCAGCCAAGGAGTTCACATGCTTGTAGATGCTCCTGTACCTCATTCCAAGGGATGACCAGCTCACTTCCAGCAGGAGCTCACTTGCAAACTCTTAATGTCCAGCGACTCAGTGCGTGTTCAGTTTGGGCATTCCTGCATGGAATTAAATAAAAAGGTGTCATTTGGTGATTGTACTCATAATTTGAATTGTTATGTATGACTGTACTATTTCATTTGATTCATGTTATACTAGGACAAGCATATGTATGTGACTGGTGTGTAGCTCAGGGACCATGTGCCTATGATTGGAAGGTTCTGGTTCAAATGCCCGGGTTCGTGTTTCGATTTCACACTTGGGCCCTTGAGCAAGGCCCTTAACCACAATGGCTCTAGGGGCCATCTGATCCTGCTTTCTGAGAATGCACGCCACTTTGGATGAAAGCAATGTAAATTAATGTAGGGGATAAAAGATGGATTAACTTTGTTTCAGTGAGGCTACACCAGCTCAGAAAAGGGACTCGTGTAATGACTGAACCCCTGAGTCTGGGCATGGCGCCACGGAACTGATAAGACCCTTGTAGCAATTCCCTCCCCACGACTAACCCAGCAATGGGTTATGTGTCTGGTCGGGACCTATTCAGCAGAGTCTCCTGAGCTCAGGGTACCGGCAGCGCTTTTCAGACCGCGATGAATAAACGATCGGTACAGAGACGGCGGCTGGGTCTCTCCGGAGCTGTCTGTGAGTGGCTCAATAAATCTGCAGAAACATCTCGCGGACTAACATGGCAGAATTATCACTCACTTCACTGTTAAATCTCCACAGCGTCATTTAAGATGTGAAATATAGGACTGGGTCATTTTAGCAATAACTGGGTTGTGTGATCTTATACCAAGAGGGACACTTTATGAAGAACTGTACCTTAATCAAGCAAAGCCCCACAGTTTAGGGTTTCTTGATTTTGGAATCAGTTAAGTGTGGAATTTCACTTTAGAAGAGATTCCAAATGCTACCAGAAAAAGCTTCAGTTACAGTGCAGTTTCTGGCCAAACTGTACCCTCTGTGTGTGGCAGAATGGTTACTTAGCAACTCATCCAGCATCTGCCGACATGTAACTGTCATCCCATGGTGCCGTCACACCAATGATGCCAAAATAAACAACCAATATGTTGTGCTGAAAAATACGACAAATTATGAATTCAAATACTCAAGTACAGATATTATAAAGTGCACTTTCGTCAATCTAGGGCCTTTCTCAACAAACAGCAAAACAAAGTGAAAATCTATGAAAAGATATGTGAAGAACTCAAATGAATTTTATCTGCAAAAAATTATTTTTTTAACCTGTGAATTGTAAGAATAGCCCCGCCTTGTGCCCTCTGTCGCCTGGAATAGACTCCAGTGCACAATCTTGTGCAGGATCGGCGGCTGGGAGATGGATGGAAATCTAAGCCTGTTACTGTGTTAAAGACAGCAAACGACACCCCCGAGCAGAATCACCGAAGACTAACAACTAGAAGGAACTACCTTTACTTCTGCTCAGTAGCTGCCTGTAAATCGATATTTTCGCTTTACTCCCATCTGCACTTGAATTGTAACAGCGTCAGACGTAAGAGTGAATTTCACGTAGAATGGTATGGATGGAGAGGTCTGTTCAGGCCCAACAGAGCCGTCTGAGACTCTGGAAGGTCACTGGCCCTTTGTGGTTTTGCCATGAACCGGCTACATAAACAGGAACGGGGTGGAATTCCCGCAAATCCTCACCCTTCAGAGGGAGCGGATCTGGACTGTGTAAACCCTGCTCAATGACGGATGGGACGGTATAAATAATCTCCAGGCACTTTCTCCTGCATACATTCCCTCAGGATTTGCTGGAGGGGAGACCAAGTCATGCGCAGACACCCAGAAAAAGCAAACGTGTTCCATCTGAGAGCCCCCACCCCGAGTTATTAACCGCTTTGCAGCAGAAAGTCAAGATGCACACCCAGCACCTATCTGGGGGCGCCCTGCGTGCTGCTGCTGCTCCAGACTGTTAATTACCCCCACCTGCAGATGTTCCTGCCCGTGGTCGTAGCGTGTCATGCAAATTACAGCAATTTTTCTCTCTCGGCACGGTTGGCATCGACGTTACGGCAATCCCTCCCCACCCCCACCCCCCTGGATGAAATGACAGGAGGCACCCCGCAGGGAGGTACAGGCGGGAGGGGCTGCGTCGTGTGACGGACCTCCGCTTGGGTAGGAGCCACAGGATGCCGCCACACGGAGGCACCACACAGCCGAGAAGCAGCGGGATCGGCCATCAGCTGGCACATTCACGTTAAAGCGTGACTCTCCTGATCGGAGAGACACTGACACTCAACATGCCTGACAGTAGGGCTGAAAAAGCCATGCTAAAGCTATTTCAAGAACGAGCACAGATTGGTTATATTTTGATACTTGTGGCGATGGGAAATCAGGCTGCATAAACAACCAGCCCTAGCTGATAGTATTTTGTATCGTCTATTTCTTTACTGCTTGTCTGTGTGCCGTGTTTAGCATCCTCTCTTAATGCCCTTAAGCGTATGAGTAACTCATGAGCAGATTGCCAGGGGGTGAAGGGTCATGCACTGCTTGGAGAAGCCGCTTTGCTTTCATGTCCACCAAACCATCTGCTTTGAGATCTTCCTCTTCCGAACTCTTCACTGCTCCTCCTTCCTGGCTCCACAGCTCCTGCCGGGTGGCACCTCATCTCTGGTTATCCCTTCCTTTGATATCCGTGACACCCCCTCTCTTCCAGGCTTTCTGGTTCATTCCACTCTCCTCTCTTCACTTTAATCCCTCCATTCCCTCCCCACTCATCCTGTTTCTTCCATCCTCAGTGTTCTCCGCATCCTTGTATCGCTCATCACTGTGAGCTTGCTGTTACTGTCTGTGTGTGTCTGTCACCCCCTCACATGTTCTGTGTTACTGAATATTGCTTGTGTCTTTGGGTTTTGAATAGCACTGTATACATTTTATGTATCATTATTATGTATCACAGATCAGCCCAACGGAAATCAACGCATAGACATCAGAATGTAAAAAGCTCAGCACACGCTTGCTTGTCCTTCCTACCATATTTCTGGGTATGATGCACAACCCGAAGGTGCTTTGGCCTGAGGACGGTCCAGCAAGTCGCCTCATCTACTGCAGGTCACTCCCGGCTATTGGAACATCTATATGCGAGTTATTTCAGCTAAATTAATTAAATGTTAACCCATCCCTCACTATTGCAGTGTCTCAGTTCACATAAAATTCCAGCCTCTTAGGGCAATTTGGCAAGACAAGCGCTATGAATAAATAATAATTCCATTAGCGTGTAACCTAAATGCATGACATAAAACCATTTGCTTTGACATTAATAAATAGAAGCAGGGCTCTGGGCTCTCGGTATCACAGTGATGCTTATTGATGCCCAAAATCCTTTGGGATGTAAACTGAGCTTAATTAGTTGGGTGGGATACAACAGAGGTTAGTAAGAATAGGGTAATCAGTTAACAAAATAACCAAGTTGCCATCACCAGGAATCAATTTATTCCTTTTTAAAATACCCTCTAATTTCAAATAAAGGAAAAATCCACTGAATTTAATGGGAAATGAACTTAACTGCAAGCTGGTACATAAATGGCAAATAACTGATTTTTATTTTTGACCTTAACAAAGACACACAACAGCACAAACAGGAAAGCAGACAGGCCTGCAAAAAAAGAAGCAAGCCTTCCAGCCAAGCTTATGTGTAATCTGTTTTTTAGCACACATGCTAACAGCCTCAAGCATAAAAGCTAGCTAACCTAAATAACTTTATATAGCTGGCCTAAAAAAATTAAATCATAATTTAAATACAAAATTTCCATATCGCAATAAATATTTGGATACTGCTCAGTTTGCTCATAATACAAGGAACACTTAGCATGCAGAAGGTTATGACTATTATGCTGGCTATGGGATTCGAACCTGCAGCCTTCCAGGCACACAGCTGCACACTGCCCCTTATTGGAGTAAATTTGTAGTGAATATGCCAAATGCCATCAGTTAATCATTACACAATCTCTATACTCACCCTCATTTAACCCAGGCTTGGATTTGTCGTAATTAAGCAGAAATCAAGAGAGTAGATTACAATTATCAGCTGCTCATATATAAAATGGAGTTTATGGAATCTACTGTGCCGGGGGACCCAGGCCACGTGAGCAGGAGTCAAGCTGCCTGATCCTGCAATCGCTAATGATCCCTCATCTGATGGACAGTCACTCAGCGAGGGAATTGAGATTGCAACATCTCTTCCGTTCCACTGGAGCCTGACCTTATAACTGTTAGACAGGAACTTCATGTCTTTGCTCTTCGCTTTCATGGGCAGGGTCTAGATTGATGCCCGGTCGGGGCGAGGGTATCACAGCCCTCCTGGGCCTTCGGCCCAACCCCCTGCTCACACCAGGAAACCCCCCAGCTGCCGGGACAGTGGGAGATTGCTGTCCCCAGGGCAGAGCTGGCCAGCTGTGTCCTCCTCCGTTACCCTCAATGAGCCACATTACGCCAGTCAGCAGTTTGGCTCCAGCACCTGCTACAGGAGAACAAATATGTTGAGGGTGATTTTCCTGCTTGGTAAGTCAAACTAATAAAGCTTCGATGCCTGGCATTGTTTGCATGTGTGTTTGTGGGTTTGTATTTACCACATTGTGGGGCCTCATTTATGAAAGAGTTGCGTAGAACCCGTCCTACATTTGATCTAAGATCTTTTCTGGAAACTGCGTAAATGTGATTCAGCAAAATGAAGGTATGCGCAAAATTACATGCGTGCGCCATTCTCCCAGATGTGCAATCTAAAAATCACAAATGATTATGAAATCGTGCGCATCTGAATGGTTTTAGAGCTCCGCCGTGACATCATTAGCATATAAATGAGCTTGAATCGAAGTCCAAATCTAGGTCCTGTTGGCAAAGGCGCAAATGCTTGCAGGGACACTGTTGGGGTACCTTTCTTGTGGTGAAACTCCTAGGGATGTCATGATACCATAAGAAGATAATAGATTTACAAACGAGAGGAGGCCATTCGGCCTATTAATTTTGTTTGGGGAGAACTTAACTAATAGGGGGTGG
>JAODJW010000097.1:661395-672073 GCA_026777045.1 Hyperopisus bebe
AGCCGCAAGTGGGTCGTCCACCCTTTTTTCCCGACTATGCCGCGTTCCCGCTCCCGAGCTGCCCGGCTCCGTGACAGGATCATGTTCCCCCTTCATCTCCTCTGCGCAAGGCTGAACAGATTCAGCTCAGCTAACCACATAAGACATTCCTCTAAGACCAGGAATCATTCTTGTAGCCCTACATTGCACAAGGCAGCAATGTCCCTCTTAAGGTATGGTGACCTAACCTGCACACAATATTCTAGGTGGGGTCTTACCAAGGAATTGTATAATCATAGCATCACCTCCCTTGACTTAAAAAAAATTAATAGTCAATATCAATATCAGTGGTATTCCATGATTCTCAGTACCCAATTCAATACCACAATAAAAACAAAACAACAAATTTTATGTACTCCAACATACTCACCTCTATCAAACACAGTTGAACATTAATTACAAAAAAACAACAGTGGCATGTAGCCTTCAAGTATTTCAAACAGTACTCTGCTTAAAATAGAAACAATTAGCTTTTTATGGCACAGAATCACTGCAATACCTGACTGAGATATAAAAAAATATGGAAATAAGTAGATGTAATAAACTGAAACAACTAACAACTGTAAATATTACAAAAGCATAACACAATGACAGCGTGGTGCACGCACATGGAATTACTGTCTAAAAGGAGAATACTCAGCGAAAAATGGAAAGCAGAGGAAAAAAACAGTTCAGAAAAAATGTTTTTGGAGTTTTGGCATTGACTTGGTAGCGATATATTGGTTTCGTGACACATCCATACTCTGTAAAACTGGGGCCATCTGGCCACAAAGCTTCGATAGCATAGCTCTCGGCAAATGGTAGCCGCTTCATGCTCACAGAGGTCTGCCCAGTCTCTAAAAACTAATTCTCTTCTTATTGCATGTGTGCAGTAGAAATGCCAGTGCTGTTCTAACATGCTTGGAACCATAATATGTATATTAAATAACTTTCCTTTAAAGGTGTGTCAGTTACACTACTGAGGTTTTGAGGAACCAGTGCATGTGGTTCAACTGTTTTCTGCAATTAGCCTAGCCAATAACAATAATTATTTTAATAATTGTTATTATTATAACAATTATTGCTCGATAATTATATTGTGCAAACCACCACATTAAGCCTGAACAGTATGTTCAATTTGGCAGTAAGACTACAACAGCATCTACTACTACCCCTATTATTATTATTATTATTATTATTATTATTATTATTATTATGCTGAAACAATTAAACAGCAGATGACATGCCAGTACTCTTAGATTTCTGACTACCTGCAGTACCCCAACACTGCCACACGGAAAAGCGCATATACCAAGTCTGAACCTTAGGTGTAAGTGCTTTTCCATGTCAAAGACTGAATTTCGGCATGGATTTGACCATACGCACAATCTAAGATTAAATCTGTGTGTAAAAATGTTTTATAAATGAGGCCCCTGTTACTTGTTAAGTCCCCACAATAGAAAACTTAATTTTATAGATATCTGCGACTGCTGTCAAAACACTAAAAATGCCAAAAGTCTCGTATTTTGTTTGGTTACTTACTGTATGGTTAAGGTTAGGGCTGGGTGGGGGTTAAGGTCGTCATGTTGGGATTAGAGTTTTTCCTATAGAAATGAATGGAGAGTCCCCACAAAGATATAATTACAAACCTGTCTGTGTGTTTCTGTAGTAGTGTTAATTTTGTCGCCGATTTTTCAATTTAGTCTTAGTCTTGTGTCAAAGTTCCTTATTAGTCTTAGTCATATTTAGTCATTCATATATCAGTTTTTGTTAGTCATGTTTTAGTCAACTAAAAGTCTCAACATTTTAGTCTAGTTTTAGTCAAACGAAAACTCAAGGTATTTTAGTCAAGTTTTCGTCAAAACATTTTAGTCCGTTTTATTTGTTAGTTTAGAGATGATTTCTGTGTATCATTCCAGTTAAATTGTGTTCCACACCGCTAAAATATTGATTGAATGTAATAATAACCTGGAAAAACAAACATCTTGAATGAACTGATTTGAATGAATGAATCTACAGTGCAACTTTGCTAAAAGTGTCTGGTTTGTTGGTTCAATATATATTTACAAATGATACACTTGTTCTGACAAAATTTTATTTTGAAAACCAAAAATATTGTGTTAAATTACAGCTACAGTCTCTTCTCTCTTGCTGAGCATACATGGATTAAAATATTATAAAAACTTAAAAAGATAGACCTACAGCTGCATGAAGATGACTAAATGGTGTAGTTGTAACATTCAGTTTGATAAATAAATAAGAAAAACCTAACTCATGTCACTATATATTTCTGGCTCCTTTCATTGCATATGTAGCAACATGTGTATGAATGAGCCAATGACACCTGGCCGCATCCCCCCCCCCCCCCCCCCCCCCCCCCCCTTTAATGGCACTGATGGGGATGTATCTGGATCACGTTTCACCATTGCATTGTTCATCAAATTACCATGCAAATGCGATTTGAATACGTGCTAATGCAGCTATTTAGAATGTGAATAGCGATCTTCGGGTGAGTACTACACGCCCCCGATCCAGGTAAAACTTGTGAAAAAAGGTGACTTGGTTTACTTTTTTCCGATTTAACCTAATTTTAAAAACTTTAATACTTTCGACAATGGACGTTTTAAAAAGAAGACAGATTACGGATTTAGTCAGTGTTTTTTCATGTTTGGAACACGACGTAAACTAGCGCCCTTACCAGTATACGGCTCTGACATAGACGAACTGCTGGCACAAACACATGACAGGTGGTTTGGTGGACTCTTGTGTAAACAAAAATTTTGCTTAGTTTTTATTTCTTGCAAAACGTTTTAGTCTCGTATTTATTCGTCAACAATAAGGCACATTAACACAGTCTTAGTCGGTATTTTTAAAACATTGGTGCAGTCTCATCATCATCTCGTCTTAGTCGTGGGAAAGAGGGTCGTTTACGAACACATTTCGTCTCGTCTCGTCTGACGAAATTAACACTGTTCTGTAGTACCTCTGCATGGTCACTTTCAGTGCTGCACACAATAGAGCATTAAGCAGACGTGTCAACAGCCCCATATGTTTCCTGATGGGGGGGCGTATCGTAAGCACTGCAGCCATGATGGAGAGAGTCCACAGCATGGCTGTGTCAGCTGGGCCGGACTGCGGTGCCGCCGCGGTCGACTGAGGTTTTGTGGGTTTGTGTATGTGAAATGAGGCCCAAACCACAGGAATGAGATGACAGAGTCACAGGGGAACGATCTCTGAGCTGGTGGAGTTTGTGCAGGTGTTCTTTCCAGGAAGGGGGTTGTCAAAATGTGGACTGTTGAGGAATACTGCCTCTGCCGTTAACAACATTCATCAGAACATTCATTTATAACCCAACACCTCAGAAGGGGACAATAAAAACTCATAGGAGAGTGATGCTGTTCACACAGGACTATTGCACTGAAGAAAATGTAGAGCAAAATTAATGTGCTGAAAGCTATCTGTTAACAGACCTGACTATATACTACCAGCAACTTTTGGCTTTGGGTCATAGAGAGACCAAAGACACTTTGAAGTACACAGGTAATGATCATTATAAGAGCAGGTCAAAATCAAAGTGAAACCCTTGCACAGTCTAATGGTAAAAAGAGAACGAAGGCATTCAAATGGAAATGGATCAGGGAGACACAGCTGATTCAACATATTTCAACCGTTTTCAGCAAATACCTCAGAGCAGGGGGCTGCAATCACATTTTTTTCAGCCGTTCCATAAAGGATGTCTCTACAGTGGGAGTTTGTCTGCTTTATTTTGCATGGAATTTGGAAAGTTGCTCGACTCAAGGGCGTTAACAGAGAGAAGAAAAGGCCATAAACCCATGACGGACCTCGCTTTCTGAGGGAAACATCGTAGCGGGCGAGGGCGAGGTGTGCCGAGAACTGTGAATGTTTCTGCAAAAGCTGAGAAAAGAAAATGCCCTAAAGAGATGGCAAAGGCAAACGACAAAGCAACTCCTGATTTTGGAGAGTCTGGGAAAGGCGGGCGAAACACAGCGTCGACATAGATTAGACAGCAGCGCGTGATGAACGAATGCACCTAGCAGGTCCCCCATTCCCAAGGCAGAGGAGAGGTGAATAGAGTGAGTTCATTTCAAAACCTGGGGTGCTAATCTCTTCCAGCACTGAAAAGCTCTTCACTTGTTAGTCAGTACCTCTGGGGGATATGCTAATGGCTTCTGCGCTTTGAATAGATACACATAGTTGTGTCAGGGAATGGATCTTTCTATCTGTTATGGGAAGAATTCCCTGTACAGTAAGGTCTGGGACCACCATCTGTGGGTCAACAAGAGGGACAGTACCAGAACATATAAAAATGGGTCATCATGCATTTAAGCCTACAGTAAACAGAAACTGTAGCCAGAGGTGGATATTTCTGGTCAAGAAAGTCAAAATCCTGGCTATGATTTTGTCCCGACCAACCAGTTCAGTATGAAGAGTCACAGTCACAGAGTACTCAATTGGTTGGTTGAAACAAAATATTGGCCTGGATTTTTACTTTCTGGACCTGAACTATCCACTTCTGGTTGTGATTGTGAAACTGCACGAGGATGGCCTATACACAGAAAGTGGACGGCTTTGTCATTCCGAAACACGGCATGGGAAGGAGTGGTAATGGCAACATAATTCAGGTTAATCCTGGTAAACTGATCCGCTGGTGTTTTGGTCTGTGTTCAGTACCATTTAGGAAACAGGTGGTTGAAAGACAAAAAAGTTACGTTTAACTCCTCTACAGGGTATTTTCCATTTGAACAGCGAACTTCCACCTGAGTAAATATGGAAATCGACTTATTAAAATTACCCAAAACAACCGTGTTTTGCTAAGTAATAACCATGATTGGTTGACGTTACTACAAGCAGAAAGTTCCAGTACTTTGGTTGGACTGTGAATTTCAGCCACTTAGCCTTTTCCTCACAGAAACGGCTTCCTGTGCTCGGTTTTTGAAGAGCAGGGAGACAGAAGATGTGCGGAGGTGGCTGCCTCACTCCATCTTCGGCACGTTTTCGAGAGACATCAGGCTGAATTGTGGGTACTTACTGCTCATTTCACAACATTGCTCCAATATCCATCTAGCTGACGGTCAGGTTATGGATCAAAATGGCTGCTGCTCCTTTGCACTTTTAGTTGCTGACTTGGTACTTTTATTCAACGTGACTTACAACTTTTTTTGTGCCTGACAGAACAAGACATTCACACAGCTGACAGGAGCAATTCGAGTTAAGCGTTTTGCTAGAGGATCCTCCAGCACAACCTATTCTAAGTCCTGAACCTCCAAATCACACGCCAGCACTCATATATCCTGAGAGTTACCCGCTACAAAATTCATAGCTGAATGACTGACCCACATGAATCGGAGCATGAAAAATTAAAACAACATTTGCAGCATTAGCCAAGGGGTCAGTAAAGGGGGGGGGGGGGGGAGGGACATTAAGAAAGTATCGTTTGATTAATGCAATGTGAGATCCATCCTATGATTTCACTCATCAGATATAGTATGCTGAGACAGACCCTATTAACACGCTGTTTGGATACAAAATCATGAACACATGACCAGCACCAGTGTCGACCTCCTCTGGGAGGGAGGGAATTCATTTTCGACACACCCTCAGTGGGTCACCAACAGTGGACAAATTCCCATTGTTCTGCAGTGATTTTATAATACATCTCTGACTGCCCCTGTGGGAAGTATCTAATCTTCCGGCGTTTCACCGAACGCCGGAGATAAGCTAGTATCACCGGATGTTTGACAGTGCTAAAAAAACACCACATAACCCCAGGAACATCAGAGATGATCCACCCAGAGAGGCAGCCTTCCCACCCAGCATTCTGTGCCAAGTGAGGTCACTCGTCGCAAGTGTCCAGGAACTCCGAGGGGAGTCGGCTCGCCCCACGGCCTTTCAATTAACCTTCGAAATGAATCTGGCAGCGCCAGTTTGAGTTCTGTGTGGAGATACATTCCTGCACTTTTCCATTTGAACCATAATGACTGCCATGTGCGCCTTCTTTCTGAGTTGCAGCCTGTAACGTTCAGCTGGGATTTACACGCGTCTGTCTGCAGGTTTCATTTCAACAAAGATCCCTGTTCTGCCACAGATGGAAAATATTAATGGAGAACAGCGTCCATAGCTCAACCCACACATCATTCTCATTATTTCTGGGTGTTCCCCAACCTGGAGGACTGACTCCGTTGGTGACGTAATTAGTGATGAACTCTAATTACTAAGCTTGAGGGGCAGCACTATGAAACACGATCTCAAATGCTTTATGAATATGCTTTACTGAACATTCCGCTACAAGGAAAGTTTGGATGGGGACGGCAGCCATGTCCATAGGGAACAAGCACTATAGAAGAGCACCAACACTTTGCAGTCTAAATGGTGAGCTTAGAAACCTCAGCATTTCTTGGCACCCCAACAGTATCTCTACAATCTTTACAGTTGACCATGAGGTTTTTAAAATTGTAGAAATCTGGGTTTTGATGCTATGTAATGTATTGTTTTGGGTGGGAGAAACCACCAGAAGATCTGAACAGACAGAAACCTTACGAGAAGATTGGCTGGACAAGGAGTCTGCCCTAGGGCTCTGGGTATTCCAGTACCTTCCCTTGCCCAGAATGGCCTTCGCTGGCTTGACTTATTGACCACAGTTCCACCAGTTGAAACATTAAACTACTCACAAAAAAACACCAGTATGTGTTTTGTGAAGAAAGTCACATGATGTTTGATTTCCACTGTGTATGCAGAAGCTGGCAAGCAGGAAGAGGCAATGGAGCGCTGAGAAATCATCTGTAGACTTCTGTGTCTTCATATGAACAATGAATGGGGTCGTGCGCCATTGTCTACATGGATGCATCTTTAATGGAATAGATTAAAGATAATTTAGTTAATGGTTCTGAAAGGTGTGCAAACATGAAAGCTTCAAGAATTATTAATGCAATGTTGCTAATATGCTTGCATTAATCAGAATTAAAGTCGGTATTTGAACACCAGAAGCTGCTTCCATAAACTGGGGTGGATCTGTTGTTTCTGGACCCCCTCCAGTGTAATGACTGGCCAACAGAGGGCCCCCAAACTTAGGGGCCCCACACAAATGCATGATCTGAGTGGTGGGAAATTGATAAATGAGGACCAGATGAGTTATGCCACAGACAGGAAATGCTCCTGATTTTCCCAGGTTTCTACATCAAACGTGTTGCTCCTACATCCACACTCATGTCGGATCCAAAGCTCGCGGGCTCCTTTTGAGGTGCCCCCTTGATAAAGTGCAGTCGTAACAAGCCGCAGACGCGGCCAGCCGTCCCCAGGGAGGACGGCTCGGCAGTGAAGGATAGCTCTGAAGAAAAGCAGGTCCAGTTATGATGGTCTCTCTGAGTGCTGTCAACATCCTGCCGTACACTCCGGAGACACGGCCCAAAAATCATTCCAGATGGTTCCTCCTGAGGTGGATGTGACATCACGTCGGCCCAGAGACGGGGTCTTAGCAGACGCGGGGGCTTAAGGGCTTCATCATGAGTACAGCCAGAGGTTTATGAATTGGGAACGACTTTTATACAGAGATCACATCTGTCACGTGAAGATCAGCAGCCCTGTGATGCTCCACACAGGAAACAAGAAGCCTGACATTAATCTGTACATGACTTATGGTACCTGTGTTAAATCTATTGTCTGCAACAATGAATAATAACTATGGATTTTTATTATATGGTTTGCGTGTAACTTATGAGGGGTGTGTATTTATTGGCTGTTTCCCTAAAGTCCTGTTCTTATTATTTTTCCTGTATGACTAGCATTTCATTTTTTTTTTAGGCATTGGGATTGTACAGTATATAAACATGTCGGTCTTATGGAAAGGGGTCCATGATGGCCCCAGCCCTTCCCTGGGGCCAGCGATGCCCCTGCAGCTCTCTGCTTGGCACAGGCCTTTCCAAAGGCGTGGGGACATGACTGATGGCTCTATTCGCAGATGGAAACCCTAAATGCTCCAGTGGAACTCCACTGGGAGGAGCTTCATAAATCAGAAACCCAGGCATCAGAATCTGCATTGGTCACTGTCCTGTAGTTCATTACCATCACCAGAGGTGGCGCTAGCAGTATTAGCTAACTGCCAAGAATACAGAGTTTCAGTTGGTTAATTTCAATTGGTTATTACTATGTGGGATATTATGAGTTTAAATTGCATATTCAGTGTCAATCCCTATCTCTTTTAACTTAATTGTAAAGTAGATAAAATGCTTCTATAGTTAGATTCTTCCTGTAACTTAATAACTAACTGTTGTACCGACTGTTGTACTTGGCCACAAATGTTCTGTAAAAAACATCCAGATGGCTAAAATTTTATAAGTTACGTAAATCACATTGTGTTAAAGTTCAGCAGACGAGTCGTATAATAAATGCTGAACGCCGTATATAAAACTGAAATCCTTTTGTCTTTTCTGATCGAGCCTGCGAGGGTGATCAAGGCTGCGTACATGTGGTTGAGAATTTGAGAAGGAGAATGTTTTTGAAGGCAGAATCGCAGAAGATATTTGCTTGCCAGATTGATGTGCTTTGAGGGAAGGATCTCTCATAGACACCAAGCCCCAGTCATAAAATCTTGTGGCAGATCCAGATGGTGTGCTTGACAATGGAGAATTGGGGGGCATTTTTTATCTGAAGGGGGCATGCTTTTATCTGAAGTGATGTATATCTTTTACTTTTTTTGAGAAAACGGGGTCAGTCAGTCTCTGGATCAACTGGACATTAAGGGCCCTGCTCAGGGGCCCAATGGTGACATCACTCTGCTGACTGTGGGATTTGAACCAATGACCTTCAAATCACAGGCACAGACCTACACACCGCCTCCAATCTGACCCCTCATTCAAACCATTTACCTACCACACCCAGCTCAGCAGTCAACCACACTTAAGGAAACCCTCTCAAACTAAGAGCTGACAAAGTCTGTCCTCTTTCCATGCACAGATGGGCTTAGGGCATCACCAAAATCAGACAGCATCACCGCATCATAAGACAGCATCATAAGCTTTCAGTTAAGAGGAACGTTTCCCCTACAGTGACTTTTCAAGGGACCCTAAAGTGGTTGTCATGTCTTTCTGAGACATTCTCTCATTTCCTCTTAAGGACAGCGTGCCATGTGCTGAGGTTAGCACGCAACACGCAAGCGAATATAGTTTATTTGAACTTTACTGCTTTACGACTAAAGCTAAACAAAGTCAAACCACTAATGCAGCACAGTTTTACATCAGTCCAGATGTGGTCCATTTGGTGAACTTTGCAGGCTGAAATTAACATGACCACTGAGAATGCAAGTGTTCTGCAGCGAGGTGAAAACACTCTGCATTCAGGCTCACTTCCTGAAGAGTCAAGCCTATTGAAAACTCTTAAGTTGGTCATGCTGCTGCAGCGTTGAGGCATCCTTAGCAGTGCAGAGAAAGGAAAATGGGTTAAAAGGTGACACTTGATATTTCTGCTTAGGGTAACATTTTTAGTGTGTGCATTCCAGTAACTCGTTTCTAGATTTGCATTTTTTTTTTTGTCCAAAGCTACATATGTGTGAGGCAGGGGGTACATTGCAAACAGACAGCCTACATGGAGCTAGCTTGGGCTCAAGTGCAGTGAGTGACCAGAGCCCAGTTCTATGGGAAAAGGAGCTAAACAAACACTGTAGAACCAGTCAAGCCGGGGGCGTAGGCTTGCTTTCAACATTGGTAGAGGCCAAATCAGCCCTGCACCGCCCCTCCCCCCTAAACACACACAATATTCCCACAACACAGAGGCTCATGCTCCTGCTGTCCATAACCAAGAGAGCAGGGCAGGTTAGTGGGAGGGGGGGCAGAATGGTTCTACGCTGTTCCACACGGATTGGATGCACCTGGGCAGCTCAGTCCACCAACAAGGAACCACGCATGTCTAGTCTGAAATGTACTCACAGGTGGTGGAGGATTCACAGGAGACATTCATTTCATTTCATCCATCCATCCATCCATCCATCCATAGTTTGTAACCGCTTATCCTATTCAGGGTCACGGGGGCGCCAACTCAACGCAGGACATTCATTTCAGTAGAATCCAAACAGGTAACACTTTACTGTACTTAAGGCCATGTTTTTAGTAATTTATAAACACATTTATAGCAATGCCATTTATCAATAGGCATGACACATTACATATAACATTGTGGGTTATAATGCTTTATGAAGCCATTATGATGCATTATGAATGTATTTCTAAATTACTGTTGGTGTTACCGGTTTCCAAAAGTGAATCTCCTGACCAACAGGATAACGAACGGGCGAAGGGAGCAACGTAATTACTGCCTGCGCGTGTGGGAGTAGTGAGCATGCTGTGTTGGAGCTCTCCTCATTCTCCACAATTAAGCCTTGTAATTATGTGACTCATGTGCTTCTGTGGCAATATAAATCTGGTGCAACACAGCAGATCAGAATCACTCTCGTTTACTAATTATAGGTAAAACTGTCATTTTGTAATACAAGCAACAGATGCTTGTTAGACTGAAGGCTGCACATCGTGCCGTTTTACACACAGTGATCTGGTTTCCTGTGCTGCCTGCAGGATATAGCTGATTATACTAATATTTAGCATTATGAGGAGTGATAGGCTGAGGAAGATATACCGGTGGGGCTAGCCAGCAC
>JAODJW010000097.1:679628-703530 GCA_026777045.1 Hyperopisus bebe
TTAGTTTATAATGCATCATGACTTGTTTTTTTTTCTCCACCATGGCCAGTTGCCTCATCAGGACCCTCAGCTGTGACCCACAGTCAGCAGGGGACAGCTAGAGTGCTTCCTGTGGGCCATGCAGGGATTTGCTGTGGACACTTCTCTTGCAGTTCCTCCATTTCATCCTGCAGGGAAGTTCAATCTGGGCTCTCTCTCTCTGTCTCTCTCTCTCTCCTTTCTTTCTTGCGTTCTTTTTTTTTTGGTTCTTTTCACTGACTGCGCAAGTTGGGGGATTTTTACGAGGATGAAATATTTCTCCATCAGCTCTTTGGCCACACAGGCTGATGAGAGGGGGTTTTTATGGGGGGGGGGGGGTTCAGCACCCCGTGAAGGTTGGAAATAAAAGACCTCTGTGTCTCGGCTGTGAGTTACTGCGAGAGCAGCCGTTATACCCCACAGCGCGTGTGTGGAAGCGCAGAGAAGCGCTGCTGGTGAACAGAAAAAGATCTCCCAGCTCAGAGGTGATTTTTAATCCAGAAGATTATCAAACAAACTAGATCTGGTGTCACACAGGGCTTATTTAGAGTGTGTGAGGTACAGCGTTACAATGACTACAACCCACACAGACCCCCAACACACTGTGTGGGGTTTAGCTTTGGTGAGGAAGGATTGGGAGGATTCCCACACGACATGTAGATGTGCTCACATCGTGTTTTCCAGCCTGAAGAATTTACCCCCTTCTCTCTTTTCCAAGAAAGTAATAAAAACACAGCACTGAAGTCTAAGAATTTTTATTACTAAGCAATGAAAAGCAGTCAAACAGAAGTGAGGTAATTCCATTCAGTACAGTAAAGCCCGAGCTGAACTGGCAGCCCAGCCAATCTCCAGTGCGGCTCCGGGCCAAATGTTGCTCTTCGTGCCGACAAAGGAGCGGGGCTGAGAGGCGTGTAAATGTTTGTCTACCGAAGGCGACCCTGCTGTCTGCAGAAAGAGGGTTCCCAGCACAGCTGAGGAGCCAGATGAGATATGAGAACACAACCGCTGAGAAATACTGTGGAGCTCTGGTTCGGTGGTGGAAAAGATGAGGAACTGACCTGCGGGTGGATTTCAGTGAAACAGGATGGGTGTTTGTCCATCTATGGCTTCCAGAATCGCTGGAAGCTTGTCTTAGTGCATCACCATGGTTCACTTTATAAAGAAAGTACATCTTCGAGGTTAAGTTTCAAGCTCAGGTAGTAGAGAAAACAAAAATGTCTTTTCACTCGATTTCATTCGTTACTTGGGTCATTACAGGGTGGGCAACTTCCTGCCCATATGCTTCTCAGCTGGACCATGTGACCAAAACAGAATAATTCTGAATTCTAAACAGACATTTTTCCACATTTTGCTGTAATATGTTTGTCTCATGAATTCCCACAAAGTTTAACACAAGTTTGAAAATTTGGCATATAAATAAAGATAACCTGAAATGGTTACACCATGTTAGAGGACATGATGACTGTGTTAAAAATGGAGATTTCGCTGACAATTTTCCAGTAAGAGCCCCAGCTATGTCACATATGTAATGTGATGGAAGCAGACCTGCACGACTGTGCTGTTCTTTCTCAGGTCCACCCATCGTATTCTGTGAGTACAAAGGCCCAGATTTCCCCTAAGGAAATGTGCCTGACCAGATGGTGTGAGGATGGGCATGCGTGTGGGGCTTGGAGCACAGTGGAAATGACCTGGTGATTTCCCATGAGACACTGTCAGGCGAGAAGAGCCATGACCCAAGACAGTCCTACAGGTCACGGTCATTACAAAGGCGCGGCCTGTAACTGATCTCCGAGAGACTCTTCAGAGACCTCCCATGGGCTGCACATGACAGGCCCGAGAAAAGCCAGGCAGACTGTACAAATAGCAGCAAAGAGTTCATATCACATCCAGCACTCGCCTGTCAGACAGATTTCCCATGATTCCAGGAGCTTCCCTGGTTTTTTTGGGGGGCCGAGTCTGTGTATTTTGGGTGGCTGCTACGTACAACACGTTTAAAAACAGGTGTGCTGCTGATTCCCGGAATGCAGGCGAATAGATTGAGCTTAAGAAACACCACTTCAGAGCCATCAGTCTCGCCTCACACACTGACACAAACGGTGAGAAAACTGTCTCGGAACCGGAGAACTTCCCCGTCTCGGGTCGGTACTGAGCATTACAATGCGCGCCAGCTGACGCCCATGACAGCACCAGGCTGAATGGGCTCTGTAAGCTTCTAGGTCCTTGGTATCACGGAGCCCCCGAAGAGCACAGGGATGGGGGCAATACCACTGAGCGGGTGATCAAAGCTGAACAGCTGACAGCGGAGTGTTCTAAACTGAAACTGAAGACTGAAATTGTGCTCGCTGCCTTGAACAAGTGCACCTAACTACCTATCTACACCTTCTGAGGCAAGCAGAGGAAACTCCTTCTCATGATTATGACAGATATTCCACAGAATTAGTTAGCATGGAATGTTATGTCTTCAGAAAGATGGTGGTCTGGAGCATAAAGCAAAGCCGAGTACAGTCCCACACAATACTTCAAAATCATATATAGAATAAACTGGGATAGGAAACCACTACTGCATGCAGGAAGGATATGAAGATCTTCATGAAAGCAAATGAGTAGATATGAAGACTTTTCATTCTTTTCAAGGTTCATTCAAGGCTGTCAGAGATCCTACAGGATACTCATTAATTCCAGATCTACACACCATCAGCGTCATCCTCCAGTGACTCTCAAACCCAGGCTTGAGTTTCAGAAGGTGAGGCTCCTAGCAGACTTAAGCAGGTTAAAGCTGACACAGGAACCCTAAATCCACCACCATGGATAGATGGCTGATCTGCACCCCCTCACGCACCCACAGATCATCTCAAGGGGAGGAACTGGGAGAGAAACATTCCTCTGATATTACCGACTCGCAGGGGCGTCGCAGCCTTTCGCGGTGATCTCGTGTTAGCGGGGAAGGCAGGAGAATTGTTTCCTGGGAGAGAGAGCTGATATTAAATTTCCATCCTCTGAATTTAACCTCTGAGGGTGTTCCAGCCCACATTAGGGAAAAATAAATATAACAGAGACGACGAGGTGAAAGGCGGAGGGGACCTTCACAGCTAGCCAGGGCTGGAGGCTGCTGCATGGTTTATATAACTGCTTATGAGAGCAGCTATAATGCAGATGCGAAACATCGCTCTCCATTGCCAGTGAGGTTCCTTTAAACTGCAAATCCAGCACTAGCTGGGGCAGAAAGCCTTTGTCTGAGTGTTTACTCCTGGTCTGAAGTCCCGTGTGTATTATTCTTGGCAGGAACAGTATGACATGATAAGCTTTAAGGTTTATCACAGCTCTGAGAAAGAGAGGGAAAAATATATCGTGACACGCATCCATGGAGCGTCTGCTGCAGACAGCTTTCTGTCCTCCTCACCCTGGTACAGGTTACCATCTGACTTCATATTAATAGCTGAGCTGCCCTACTTTCACCAGCAGAGATTCCGCAGGAGTCGGTATTCATTAGGAATTCATAATCTTCACATGAAAGCAGATGAAACTCCTCAGCTGAGAGTGGCATTAAGCAAATTTCAAAGCCAGGGCACATTTAGAAAGACAGCGGGTCATAATCAAGCAAATTGTCCCGCTCCTACCCATGTGTGCATTTTACTTTCCATTTGTTCAATCTCCTCCGCACACATCTTAAGTCTGTTTTTATCAGTCATGTGCTCTATAGAAGACACACACAAAAAAATGCAAGAGTAATATTAGTAGTAAAATTTCCAGCGGGACCTTCTGATGAATAATGTAAAAATTAACAGTTTTATAGCACCATTTTTATTCCACGGAATCTAGTCTCAGACTGACTGGTAAATAATGTGAATTTGTAGTTGCACAAGCCCAGGAAGCTCCAAAGCTGTTTATTTCTTGAGTGCAGCGTTCCCCTTCGTTGGACACCAGATCCATCGAGATGGAATGTTCCGGTTTGTTGACACCGGCAGGATTCTCTGCCTGGATGCGTGGTCGCCTTGAGCACTTGGACAGGGGAGGTCAGGCCCCAGAACAGGCTGCCTTCCACACTTAAGCCGTTAATCTTTTATTTGTGTTAGAGATCATAGCCTCGAAAAATCTCGAGTGGGAAAGTCAATAAAGTTCCCAGGGAAAAGGACGAGGGAAAAGGGGTACATCCAGGCGGCGGCTTATCTGTGGCACCTACAGCAAGACCAGGTAGCACAGTCAACAAGGGACCATTACAGTGTGGCAGCTTTTTCTAGTTGGGGAATATGCAGTTTGGGATTTGGGTAACTGCAATTGGTAAGGACAGTGAGAAGAGGAAAACCAAGGCACCACTGAGACATTAAGCCATAATTGCTTCACATGATCTTGATGCACTGCTTATGCACATTGCGTCAGTGTGGTGCCCCCCAGTGTCTGGGCTGTCTCATTGCACTGTGTGCACAATCTCCCTAGAGTTGGTCCTGTTTTCAGATTTATCAAACCCTTGGCTGTTGCAGTGGAAGACTGCAGTCCAGTTACAGTGAAGGAGGCTCTGCCCATCATTCAGGATGTCAGATGAGTAATAATGTATCAAGCGCCCTGTCAGATTTCCATCATAAAGAGGAGCTGCAGCTTTACACCCCAGTCTTTAGAAGCTGTTGTTAAGCAGTGAGACACGTGTCGTCCTCTAATTCCCCTCCTGACGAGGAGGACAGGCCAGGATCACAGGGTCCTACAGGCCACCGCAGACGCCCGATGGGAGGAGGGGAGTAGTGATTTAATGCCTCCCGCCACAGCGAAAGTCACATCACACAGACAGTAAAGGGGATCCTTCCCCCTGCACATCTGATTACCAGTGTGCCTTGATGGATGACAGGAATGAAACAGGGAAGAAGTGCAAAACCACCTTTGTCTTTCTGTGACATAAACATGCTCCGATCTGTTTCATGACGGGGCGGGGGGGGGGGGACCTTAATACCCAGTTTAGTGTGTGATGATTACAATGCTGAAAGTTTTGCTTTCGCTTTTGTCCCACACTATAACAAATACCATGTCCCTGAAGCCAGCATTGCTCTTAATGCTATAAATAAGCGTGCTATATATTACCACGGTTACTCTGAAGCAGACTGCCCCCCCGCCGCGCCCCTCGTGCTGTCCTCCTCTCCCTTTTCTGAAGGTGCCATTTACCATCCGAGTAAAGAGAGTGGGTCAGACCTGGGAACATGCTTCAGTGCGTGTTGCATATGTGCATATGTTTAAATATAGAGGCAGGCAAATGTCAGAAAAATGCTGGGTTTGCCCATGTCACGTGACACGTCAAGCAGGACGTGCAAGGTGGATAGCTACTTCCTGCCTGGAGCCAATGTGAGTCATGAGGAGGAAGCGCCGAACCATCTGTGCCAAGAGCAGGCCAGCGTGGCCAGGTCCTCTGCATGCAGGTGTGCCCACTGGGAATGCGAAGGAGAGGTTTTTCCCAGAAGAAGGTGGTACTGCACCAGTATATCGTGCCACGCTTTACACTCACTCCGTATATGCTGTCTGTCCTAAAATATCTGCTGAAGAAAGAGTCACATGCCACTGCAAATACACACATGATGATTGGGCATCCACAGGATAAAAAGGCTCATCTCTCTATAGAGAATGCTCTGGGCAAAGAGGGACCCATTTTTACATCCACCTGAAACTTCGGAGAAAAATTTGAGGAACGTAAATGGAAATAAGTGTTATGGTGACCTGGATTTTACCTTAAATAAACAGGAAGGCCGTAAGCTCCCCCTCTCTGCGGGCTGTCCTCGTGTTTACATTAGCGTATGTCTGGAGAAATTCTTTTCACCAGACATTACACGGCAAAGATCAGATTCTGGGGTCTGGCAGTGGGGTTGAAGATCCCGGGGTTCCTGAGCAGCAGTAGTGACGTGCGGGGGGGTGGCCTGAAGTGCGGCTCACCCACCCCGCGGATTTATACAGCAGAGGTGAGACTTGTGTGTTTCCTGCATTACTCCATCCCGCCGCTCTCTTCCTCCATTTATTATGAATAAGAATCACAACCCAATGATTTTCAAAAATAGGTCACCTTCCAGCTGTCCCATCACTGGGAGACCCCCCCCCCCAGCCCCCAACAGCGCCACCTGCTCGCGTCGGTCCTCCGTGTCCGGCTAGCTTTCCCCAGCATTGTTTTGTGGTAGGAATGCCTCTGCCGGACTCCCGGCCGACTCCCTACCTGCTGACACGGGCTGCTTCTGATCCATTATACATAAAAGGGTGTTCCTTTAAAGTGTGACTTTCTCACAGCTGTCTACCAGCTAGCCAAGCAATAAGGAGCTGGAAGTCATGCTAAACTTAGCGACGGCAGCATTTTCCAAGACTTTTTATGTGTATTTATGCATGAACAGCTATCATGGGTACCCGCTTGAGCGATATTAACCCTATTTGTAGCATTAGATCATTATTAGCATCCAGTTGCATGCAAAAGCTAATGGATGCTAACTTCAGGCACATACTCATGACATGCTGTCACTCTGTGTCACCTTGCTGAAACACAGCACCTCTGATCATGAAGATTGGCATCTCTGAGAATTTCTGGTCACAGCAGCAGGGACTCAGCATACCCTTAGGGGGCTCTTATCACCTGGGTTACCCTGGCTGACATCAGCTGTGCTCCTCGTGGCAGGAAGAAGCCAGGCATGTTCTCTGGGACTCAATCTGGGCTACAGAGCTACAAGGGCCATGGAGGAATTACCAGAAATGTGTCCTTTGGATCCTTGATTGCGTGACACAGCTGTTTTCCCATCTCAGGACAACAGAGGTCATCCAGTTCTGAGTCAACATTAAACACCTGCGAGCTGGCAAGTCAGCAGGTCGACTTTATCGAGTCCCTAACAACTGACCTCTGAGGGAACTTTCCAGAGCCAAAGGGTTCCTTATGCAGAAGATGGTGTGGCTACACAGATCATTACATTTTCAGGGAAATATCTGCTGGACACTGGGCCCAGTGCAGTCAGTGACACTGTCCTAGAATAAGCGGACCCCCCCCCCCCATTAGAGTAAGACTGATGGGCACTTCCTGCATCAGCCTCTATTGTGAGGTCACAATGCAGTTTCCATTCAGAGAATTCTATGGGGCTATTTATACCACATTCTGTAGCAATTAGACATTGCACTCATTTTTCTAAGACACACCAGTAACACATACCAAGACAGAATATCTTATATCTGGCACCTTGAAATACATAAAAAAGCAGCAGAGTTTGAAATTTGAGTTTTGTTTTACACTCACTTGTCTTGTAGGACATTGCGAGAGGTGCCATACCATTTTCTGTGTTTGTTTCAATAGGCAAACAGATGAAGATGTCCTACAGACTCCAAATCCTACACTACCTTTCATGCAACATCATGTGATCGACCATTGCCGCACATCACAAGCAGTGCAGGCCCTCCTCAGGGCTAATTCAACATCAGCTCATTTAAGGTCAAAGCATTATGAAATATTTACATTGACAACAAGTAGTGTACTGGAATAGATTATGCATTGTTAAGTAACCATTTAACGAACACAGCACCCTGATTCTGCTAATTTAATTTAATTTCATTACAAATGATTTGTTCTACCTGGGTTCGAGTCTCTGCCATGGCTCTATGTGTGTGGAATTTGCATGTTCTCCTCGTGTTATTATGCGGTTTCCTCCGGGTACTCCGGTTTCTCCCACAGTCCAAAAACATGCTGAGGCTGATTGGAGCTGCCAAATTGCTCGTAGGTGTCCGTATGTGGGTGTGCCCTGCCAAGGGTTGGCGCCCCGTCCTGGGTTGCTTCCTACCTTGTGTCCATAGCCTCCAGGATAAGCTCCAGACCCCCCGTGACCTAGAACACGACAAGTGGAGATAAAACATGGATGGATGGATTGTCTGTTTAAAATAAAAGGTTCCAAGTCACTTCAGGGCCCCAGACCCCCCTCAGATGTTTAAAGACTAAATAAACAGCAAATTTATCTTTAAAAAAAACAGTCAAAAGAGCTGGTTAGCAGGAAATGCTGCTTCAGTACCTCCTAACTAAGGACAAGGCTGCTTAATATTTAGGGTAGTTAGTATTTGTGACCACATGGGGGCCCCTCAAACTTCAGGGGCCCCATGCAAATGTGTAGTTTAAATGGCTGCAAAAACCATTGCTGCCAGTGAGCATATGAGAGATGGAAAGCGTGGGGGTGCTGAGGAGCAGAGCCCAGGATGCCGTTTTTGCCAAGTGCCAGTTAATCTGGGCTTCTGACTGAAGGCCTTTATCCCTGCAGCGCCAGGCCTGAGAATCAACCCAGCTGCCTTGTGAGCTGAAGGGGCCCTGCTCACACTGAAGGGCCCCAGGCTGCAGGTTCCCACACAGCAGGAGAAGCTTCAGGCTAAGACTAAATTTATCTAAAAAAAAATCAACTGCACATCCTGGGTGTGGTCACAGGGGGCGCTGGAGAAATAATCAATGTATTCAATCTATTCAATATTACAATATACATTAATAATGGTATTAGTATTGTGGGCTTTTTATTGTACACCAGGAACATTTAATTGTTATTTTTCATGTTGTTTGTTAGTTACAGTGACGAATTGCGAATAATTATCTCTGGAAAATGTTTAAGATATGCAGCATGCATATTTGAGTAATGTTTATTCATCTTATTCTTACTTTGAAGAAAGGCATTAAATAAATATGTACTGAATTTAAATGTGCTTTTTCTTCTGATGGGCTTAACTTTCAAAAAGAAAACAATACCACAAACAGGCACAGTGATTAAAATGTTCCTATTAATTTTTCAAAAGTCTGAAAAGCGTCATTTTAAAAAATTATTTAATCGCGCGCTGCTGTTCAGCTCTTAAATGCAGACAGCGCAGTACGGCGATGCCGCAGCGTTCCTCCGCACCCTCCTGCTCCAGCCGCGATAACGCACGTCGACCCGGAGCGCCTTCCGTCTCTCTGCTTTAATCCACTTCAAAGGAATTCCCGGGAAGGCTGAACGCCCTGTCCCGCCGCCAGAGAATACCGCAGCTCTCTGCTGCTTTTCTGTCGAGCGGTGTGGGGTGGATGCAGCGCGGCTGGGATACGGCAGAATCAGTCGCTGATACCCAATCTGACCCCAGCAGCTGGATGCCTGGATGCTTTCAGGTGAACACCATTCTGTACTCAGCATGGTCAATTATTACCAATTATTCACACAAAATGAAAATACAGCTAATATAAGAGAATAAAAACGTAATTGTAGTATTGGACTGCATTGGTCATGAGACACAGATGTGTACTGGTTATCGTACTTGTCTTCCAAGCAGCCAACCAAGGTATGATTTATCTGGATTGCTAAACTGGTGAGCAACCACTGTTGGACCCGGGTTCGAGCCCATATTGATTTTGGGGGGCGGGGTGTACCTCAGCTGGCTAGGATGCTGTAACTGTAACCAGAAGGGTGCCAGTTCAGATCCCAGGGTTGATGAGTTCCTGAACCCACAATTGCTCTAGGACTGGCTGACCCTGCTTTCTCAAAAATGTACGTTGCTTTGGATAGAAGTTCTTGCTAAGTAAACAAATGCAAGATGTGAAGCTGAGCTACCTCACTCTGTGCCTAAAGTCAGTATTAAAAAAATCTTCATCTACCAGATTTCAAAGCCAGACACCTGAATGTAGATTGGTACACTTACACTGAGCTTCACAGGGGCAGTTTACAATGAGGTTCCTCATTGGATGTTGCAGATTTCGGTGCA
Organism: Hyperopisus bebe; assembly: GCA_026777045.1. Lineage (NCBI taxonomy): Eukaryota > Metazoa > Chordata > Actinopteri > Osteoglossiformes > Mormyridae > Hyperopisus > Hyperopisus bebe. The sequence continues at coordinate 689,343 of JAODJW010000097.1, forward strand.
TGACAGCTGCATTCGGTACCCTAAACAATGCCCGTACACAAAGCGTGCTCTTACTGTGTGTGGTGGGGTTACCCACAGAGTGCACTCTAAACAGTGCCCGTACATGGAGCGTGTTTTTACCATGTACAGTGAAGTTACACACAGCATGCACTCTAAATGGTGCCCTTAAACAGGGCGTGTTCTTACCGTGTACAGTGGAGTTGCATGCAGCATGCACTCTAAACGGTGCCCGTACACAGTGTAACTCCACTGTACACGGTAAGAACACACTCTGTGTAAGGGCACCGTTTAGAGTGCATGCTGCGTGTACAGTAACTCCACTGTACATGGTAAGAACACACTCTGTAAAAGGGCACTGTTTTGTGTGCACTCCGTGTGTAACTCTGCTGTACACGGTAAGAACATGGTCTGTGTAAGGGCACCGTTTAGAGTGCATGCTGCATGTAACTCTACTGTACACGGTAAGAACATACTCTGTGTAAGAGCATCGTTTAGAGTGCATGCTGCGTATAACTCCACTGTACACGGTAAGAACACACTCTATGGAAGGGTACCATTTTGGATGCACTCTGTGTGTAACTCTGCTGTACACGGTAAGAACACACTCTATATAAGGGGGCCATTTAGAGTGCATGCTGCATGTAAGTCCACTGTACATGGTAAGAACACACTCTGAGTAAGGGCGTCGTTTAGAGTGCATGCCAAGTGTAACTCCACTGTACACGGTAAGAACATGGTCTGTGTAAGGGCACTGTTTAGAGTGCATGCTGCGTGTAACTCCACTGTACACGGTAAGAACACACTCTGTATAAGGGCACTGTTTTGTGTGCACTCCATGTGTAACTCTGCTGTACACAGTAAGAACATGGTCTGTGTAAGGGCACTGTTTAGAGCGCATGCTGTGTGTAACTCCACTGTACATGGTAAGAACACACTCTGTAAAAGGGCACTGTTTTGTGTGCACTCCATGTGTAACTCTGCTGTACACGGTAAGAACATGGTCTGTGTAAGGGCACCGTTTAGAGTGCATGCTGCATGTAACTCTACTGTACACGGTAAGAACATACTCTGTGTAAGAGCATCGTTTAGAGTGCATGCTGCGTATAACTCCACTGTACACGGTAAGAACACACTCTATGGAAGGGTACCATTTTGGATGCACTCTGTGTGTAACTCTGCTGTACACGGTAAGAACACACTCTATATAAGGGGGCCATTTAGAGTGCATGCTGCATGTAAGTCCACTGTACATGGTAAGAACACACTCTGAGTAAGGGCGTCGTTTAGAGTGCATGCCAAGTGTAACTCCACTGTACACGGTAAGAACATGGTCTGTGTAAGGGCACTGTTTAGAGCGCATGCTGTGTGTAACTACACTGTACATGGTAAGAACACACTCTGTATAAGGGCACCGTTTTATGTGCACCAGAGTTACACACAGAGTGCATCCAAAATGGTGCTCTTCCATAGAGTGTATTCTTACCATGGAAAGTGGAGTTACATACAGCATGCACTTTAAATGGTGCCCTTACACAGAGTGTGTTCTTACCGTGTACAGTGGAGTTACACGCAGCATGCACTCTAAACAGTGCCCTTACACAGAGTGTGTTCTTACCGTGTACAGTGGAGTTACACCCAGCATGCGCTCTAAACAGTGCCCTTCCATAGAGTGTATTCTTACTGTGTACATTGGAGTTACACGCAGCATGCAACCTAAATAGTGCCCTCACACAGAGTGTGTCCTTCCCATATATAGTGGAGTTACATGCAGCATGCACTCTAACCGGTGCCCTTACACAGAGTGTGTTCAGTACAGTTCAGTGTACAGTAGCCAGCCAGTCAGAAACCAGTAGAAAGAGCATCTGAGCATGCCTGGGCACACAGGCAAACAGAGCAAAGGAGACCGGTGTTACCACGGTGATGAGGAAGCTGCATCGTTCATGAGCCACCAAGAGGGCTGATGGCATTTCAGTAATGGGATTCAGTGCCTTGGGGAACAGCGGGGGAGGGGGCAGTTACTTCTGCTCTCTGTGTATTTCCAGTTGAGAGCGTAAAGCGGGATGAAGTGTGATCAGCCTGATGAGCAGGGGCGGGAAGCGTGTGGGTAGGAGGAGGGGGTCTGTTTCTTAACAGATCTCCCATGCAAACGCCTCAGGTCATATGGTGACCCTCTTAACTGGAGAGCAGGTCAATCAGATTGTCCTTCCGCTAGGGAATAACGGCCAAGTCCAGACCCAGGGTGTTTATTGGGCAGTTTGAGGCCCCCCACTATTGAACCAGATGAATAACGTGAGGCTGAAAGACTAAAGCAGATCATTAAGAAACCTAGGAGACCCATTTTTTACTTTTGGGAATCACACTTGGCAAATTGTTCTGTGCCAGAGCGCATTTGACCCCCAAAACCCAGCTTGTTTGACTAGTTTGATCACCCTGTATCATGCCTCAGTGCTTGAAGATGTCTTCCCAGGTATAGTTCAGCTGGGCTTCGGCACGTTCTGCATGAAGTGTGATCCCTACCTGTGGCTGAGCACAAAACACAGACACGACATCAATTATGCGACTGACACACACATGCTGACATGTACACTAGACATGAACCAAACCCAGAAGGCGTGGTCCAGGTGGGCTGTACAGATTGGGTACCGAGTAACATTTAACACACATTGTGGCAAAGGGATCACTTTGGTCTGCGGTAGAGATGTGGTGTTTGCTGGAAATTTGGGCTGTTGAGAGTGTCTAGGAACAATTACATACAACACACAAAACTGGCAAAATACAGGACTAACTTTATATATGTGCACCACGATGAAAATCACCGTTTTGCATACTTGATCTATGCAAATCTAAGAGGACTCTCTGTCATCTTGCCCAAAATGACTCCAAATAAGCCACAAAATAAGGACATTATTCATGAATTCCATTCTGGTGTGTGATAACACTTTGCTTCCTATGTTTTCTTCAACAAGAAAGTCGCATGGTGATGATGAAAGCATGCCTAGGCCCAGAACATTAAGCACAATGTGAGTGCAGGACAGTGGGGGAGTGGGGAGGGGGGATAGTCGTGCTCAGGCACGGTACAAGGCAACCAGGCCAAGTGTGAGTATGCCACATGATTGAGGGGTGGGGGGGGGTCACATCTCTTTTGTGAAAACCAGCTCTGGGGGCCAGATCCATATGCACCGCTGAAAAAACAGTGGGCGTCACTACTCTAAGGAGTCAAAGGCTGCAGAAAAACCTGAATGCTTATTGATTCAGCAAACCAGATACCTTAGCTTTCCAGATCTCACGTGGGAGGTTTCTCCACACTGAAGTCGACACAGCATCACACCAATCCTTGCTATTGCTCCAGGTCAGCATAGCGTCACACAGATTTCTGCAATTGCTGATTTCCCAGCATGCCCCGGTCGAGCAGGTCAACACACCATCACACGCCAGTAAACACACTGCACCCCCTTATCTGTCTTCCACTGGGATACATGCAGCGATGCGTCTACGCAGCAGCATGAGGAGTGCGCTATATGTAAACCCCTCGTTGCACAGCCACGGAGATGCAGGTGGCGCTGTGTGGAAAGAGAAACGTCTCCCTCCCCTATAATGCTAGCTGACAGAATGTCCTCACAGCATGGGTGCTGAGAAAGGTGTGATCACCTAGCCAGTTAGTGTGTAAGTAGTGCATCACGCTATACCACTATGCAGAGAGCCATGTAAACAACCCAGGGGAATTTCCCTAATTTAATGCGTCACGCTCATCTGCATTTGATTTTAAAATATTTTACACATAAACACGTTCCCTTCTGCTCTGCAAAATCAATTTAGCCCAATTTTCTTAATCAGCATTACAGAAGTGATTCACCTCATTTTCATTCATGAATATTACTTCTAAAAAGTGATTTTTACATGGGGTGTGTAGAAGGAACTGATTTATGGCATTAAAACTGGAAACCAAGGGAAGCTTGCTGCTTTCGTTTGACTGACAGCCGCTCAAGACATGCGACAATCGGCAAAATATCAACCTCGGAACACAAATGGCCTTCGGAAGCATTCTGTGGTCTTTCCGGATCCTTCTGCCTGAACTCAGCCTGTAAAGAGACGTCCAGCTGCGGTAGACAGTGTCAGAGGAAAGGCCCGCGAGAGTGATTGTGAAACAAACCTCCAGGCTTTCCCTCTGATGACCAGTCTCATGGCTTGACTTGTGGACAGCAGTGACCATGCGTGGGCGCATTAGGTCCATGACTTGGGCTCGAAGGATGGGGCTTCGGAGCAGGGTGGCCCTTTGGCTGGATGTCACGCCGATCGCGTGACTGATCTCATCCAGGGCTCCGGCTACCACTCGCCGGACACGAAGCCTCGTCGACATTCCGGTGCTGCCCTGTGCTCTATCTCCTAACTATGATGCATGGCGGTAAATCCCGGGCTGATAAGGTGGCAAGGCAGCGCTCTTCTGATGGACTTTCTATAATTAGCTAGCAGGCGACAGGAGCTCGGTCCTGCCACTATCAGATCACCGATGTGGGGCCTGCAGGAGCCTGATAAACATTTTATGGATCACCAGACAAGCCAGGCTGTCTCTAATCCATTCCCACAATGCATCTCCCCACGGCCCGGCCCAGGGACTCTCTCCTGGGAGTCCACGTCACTCCAGGTGTCTAAAGAGGCCTCTTTCAGGATGTTTATAATCTCTCAGTTAGCTTTTTCTTATAATAAACATCAAGCGGTATGTCATTTGTCACAGTGGGGTAATAACCCAGTGCCTGGTGGACAGTTAATTAGTTGTTAATTAGTGGGAATTCTGCAGGTCTGTGTGTCACCAGAGGGACAGAGCGCTTTGTGTGGTGACCAGCCTGTCACTAACTCAGGTGACGTCCAGAGGGTGCAGGAGCCATGTGAGGGAAACACTGACCTTCACGACCATGGGCTCTATGACGAGCTCTAATTATAGATGGTGCTAAGCCATCTCGGGCTTAGCCCGTCCAGGACAGAGGGTTCCCTTGTCTCCCAGGCAACCATTTTTCTACAAGCAGTCTGGGTGTACCCCCCTTCCCCTACCCAGGCTGGATTTGCATTCACATCAGAATTTACATATTTCATCGTACTTTACATTTACACTACTGATAATGAGGCGTGTCCCACAAGCCTATCAGTATCTGCACAAAGGATACAACTTCTCCCATCAATCTCCGTGTCCATGGCGTCCCGCTGAGATAAGAAGACAGACAAATCGCTAAAGTCTTTTCCAACAGAATGGGTCTTCAGGTTCTTTCAGAGATCGTAACGCTCACTGGCTCTGCCTTCTGGAGGAAGAAACAATGGCAAATGTATGAGACTGACCCTGTCCCTAGTGAACACTGGGGACAGAGATTCCATCCCTGACTTAATCTGTTAATGGCGTTAACGATGACAGACTTTAAAATACACCCGGGTCCGTCCTTATCATTGTTGTCCCTTGAGGATCGTTGCGAACATCTAGAGGCTGGGGGTGTACATTTCATTCCAGAATAAATGTGTTAAAGGTTCAGTTATGGCAAACTCAAGGTTGGTTTCAAGTTGACTTATTTGTCAATATTGTATTACACTGTATGTGCCATTTTCCTTTCAGTTTCTGTAAAATATTAAGCACTATAGTGGACAAGTAACATATAAGCCCAAACATGGAACACAGATTCACTCTCTGAGATCTATTCAGTATGGAGAATAATAATAATAACAACAACAATAATAATAACAATAATAATAATAATAATAATTATTATTATTATTATTATTATTATTATTATTGTGACAATAATAATAAATGTTTCTTTAGTTTTCATACAGCAGAGTGCCGTAAGTGGATGTCAGTAAATTAATTATCTTTTCCACACCCGCAGCACAATATGTGTTTTGTAATTAGCTACTTTTTTCTTCAGAAATGACAAACACCATTCTTATACTCTGACCGTACCCAAGCACCATCGGGTACTCAGAGTAATAATAATGTACAATAATGAGACTGTCCCTGGGATAATGACAAGTGTTACGAAGAGCAATGAGAACAACGGCTCATTCAGTGTAGACCAGGGTCAGTGGGGTGAGATACAATGACCCAAAGGAGGATTACTGTAAACTGTACTTTCTCATAAAGAGTCCCTTTAAGAGTGGCTGGTCCTGTTTACCCTATGAAATAAATGCAGACCCCACAGTCAGGACACGAATGGCTGGAAATGCCCTCTGCTGCCCAAGGCATAAGTATCCTTCGGTGTTCCTGATGTGCCCCGGGGGGTCGCCAACCACCAACAACCTTACCGTGCACCTGCCAGAGGTGAAACTTCCAGAAATGCTTCACCCCTGCCTACCTTCCATGCCTGATACCTCGAGCAGAAGCTTGTCATCATCCCTGCAAGGGAGCCAATTATTAATCATCGCTATTGTGCTACTGAGCTGATGATTAGATCCAAAGTGACTCACAGTTAGATATTTCAGTGAAACAGGAATGACGAACCTGTCGCCTGCCACAGTGGGCACAGAGGGCACCAGGGAGGGGCTGATTGCGGACAAACAATTTTGGGAAGCTATTTAAACATCATTCCAATGGTTTCACAGCAAGACCTCCCCTTAGCACATGGGTATAGCTCCATGTCCTTAAATTCTCAGCCACCGGTGGGGGCTCCTTGTCCCCCCTCTTAAATGTAAATAACCCCATGAGAGTGCCTCCTCATTAAAAAAAAACCCTGCAATTGGACTGCAAGCAAGTGGCCACCAGGGGATAGAAATGTTTGCACCATGCATTGTAGGGAAACTTTGGTGTTGAGGAGCATGACGTACGGCGACAGTGGAAGAGAGGATCAGGGAGGGATCGTGATGGCTGGACCAATGAGATCGATCTTCCCTTTGTGGGGTATTAAAGGGGAGAAACGGGGATCCCCATTCAGAGGCCCAGCAGGCGTCTCTCAGCTTTAGTCTGGGGGAAATTTCCATCTGTATTGCGGACGGGTGGGCGAGAGGAGTCGACAAAGAGAAGGAGGTGCTAGAGAGGGGGGCTGGGGGCGACTGTGGCCTTTGGTCACACAGAGACCCTGTCGCTTCGTTACCATCCCCATGGCTGATGGAAGGGGAGGCACCCACCCCGCCGGTCATTAGGAACAGATGCCCGAGGGTTTGATTGGCACGGATTTTCCGGGGCGACACCATGAAACCACAATTAAAGGTACCGGAGATGGTCTACCTATCTACGGTCACCAAGGTGACAGCTATGGTGTTGGGAGCAGATGGCCAGGAAGGGAGCAGACTTGGGGGAGGGGGGCAGCTATGGGACGGCATATGGCAGATATAGATATAGATAGAATGGAGCCGGCAGCTACCACGGAGCCTCACGTGAATATTAGCACTGAAGAGCCGGGACCCAGTCACTGCAACGAAACCTGTGAAGATTCTCCAGCAAAGACACAAAGTGTCCCTGTCCATCCCAAGGGCACATGGCTTCTTTAGCTGGTACTTTAATGTTTCCTGAAAGCCTACAGATCCCTTTGAGAGAGACGCATATAAAACAGCAGCCTATAGGAGTACAACCAGCAAATCCCACCAACAGCACTGTTTATCCCGTCTTTCTTTCTTGTCTAGGATTAAAAAGATCTAATTCATCCCATCAAAGCACTGCTATTTACTAGGAATTCAACACAGATCTGTACGGCTTCCAGACTCCAGCAGACTGCCTTCAGTGAGACCCTTAAATGTTACTTATCTCAATTGGATTTAGCGCAGCAAACTCGAGCCTGGTGTGACACATAAATGAATGGACAACCTGATGTCAATTAGCAGCTAACACCAGGCTGAAATCCCAGTACAACAATGGGAGGCAAAGCTACTGCAAGAAACTCACAAGACAAGGGTACAATAACCAAGTGACTGAGAAGTCCATAAGCACAGAGCTGGGGCTCGGGCTCAGAACCGTGCCGGTACAGAGCCGCCTTGAAACCCCCTGGACTCTCCTGCTCCACATATAATGGAAGATGGCAATAGCCCAGCTAACAGGGAGTGCTGCCAGAGCATTAGCCAACATGCGCATGTCAGGCTCCTCTCAAAGTTGGCAGAGAACATTCTTACTATAATGGAATGTTATTTCATTTTAACACAGGTTCTGTCTATGTTAGCATCATAACATTATTACCTGAACATCCCCGAAACACAATTAATTTGGAAAAATATTGCTTTATAATAGTACTATATGTGTATATTGTGAACATGCCATCCAGCCTTCAGCCCATGATCTCAGAGGTATAAAAATCTACAGCTCCACCACACTCATTATTTGTTTGTACGTTGCTATTCTTAGTTGTAGCAACATTGTAGTAGTGGGATAATGTTCTAGGAACATCAGGAAAGATGGACACTTTGAACGTTTCCATGCCTTTATCATAATGTTCTATAAGTGTTCCTAGAATGAAAAACTGTTAGCTGGGAAGTGGTTATGCATATTACAAAGGGTGACAGAAAGTTTAAGTAAAATCCAAATCCAGGTCAGTAAATTTTTTTTTTTTTTTTTTACAGAGGAGTCTAAAATCCAAAAAGAATCACAGGAGTAAACTTTCCTCAGAAAGACAAATTCTCTCTAAATATTAAGAAATATGCATACTGCAGAATGTAACATTTTTTTCTTGTGTTTCGTGGAGCAGTTTCATTAAACTGTAAAGCATTCTGTTTTTAGCTGGAGGAATTCTACCCATCATGCACTGCTCTATGTCAGGCACACAGCTGCTGGAGGATAATCCTTAGACAGGGTCCCCGTCCTGCGTTACCGGCCAAGGGAATCCAGGCTCTCCTGCTGGGTCACACAAGTCACTTTCCTTGTTTTGTCATTATCATTTTAAATTGTCCCATTTGTAGGACACTTGTCCCGTCCTAAAATAGGCACTGGTCTGGTTAGGTTTCCATTTACAAACAGCAGCTGCTGCAGTCGAGAGGATTTACAGAAGCAATGAGATCTCTGGCAGCTGGACACGTGATGTGGGCAAACAGCCTTTCGTGTGAATTCATATTGACTGTCCAGCGTGACCCTCAGCAGGAAAAGCGGCGTGAAGATTAACTGCCCGCATTAAGGCAATGGCCTTTTAAACGGAAATGATCCAAGAGCATGAGATACATACAGAGAGGACCTGTGAATTCCATACACAGAGCGGGGAGAAGGATTCAAAGCCCCCACCCAGGCGAGAGACCAGCCTCTCGTTCTTCTTCCTCTTTGTCTTCCAACTTATGGATTTTCCCGTTATCTTCATGTACTGCTTAGATGTGATTTTTTTAAAGCGACTCATTATTATTAGTCTTGAAACCTTTAAGGTGACCTTCAGTTTCTTCATTGCAGTAAAACAGACTGAACAGGAGTGTCAGATGGATGGACCACCCAGACGCTGTGACTTACACCAGCTGTGGATGGACGGTGTTTAAGGCGCCGTGTTCAGCACTGCCGGCTTTCGGCTGTGTTCTCCCAGTTCATTACCCACAGCTTGCTATGCCATGGGCTGTCTTTTTTTACCAGGAAGAGGCTTTAATGCAAATACATAAACCATTGTTTGTTTTGAAAGCTTTATGCTCCTAAACTCAACATCCCGCCTGGCTCTTCGGTTGCCTTACAATCTCAATTTGAGTGAATTGCATTTGCAGCAGGAAACGTGTTTGTGCAGGGCAGGTGTGCAGCGCAGGTGTGCAATGCAGATGTGCAGTGGAGCTCTGCTTCTGATTGCCTTCCCGAAGTAGTCGATTAGCTCGGGAAGATGCTTCCACCGCAGCCCAGACTAGCTGTCAAATCCCTCTGAAACCTCACTGTGCCGCCAGTGTTGCGATGGGGGGGCACCGCCTCCAGGCGTCCTCTAAACCCGAACGAGACGGATTAATGCAGCCCACAGTTCATCCTGACTCTGTGTCCTTACAACCGCTCCGCTTATCAGGAACTGTCTTTCTGGTGATCGATGCCATTGAGTGTCTCTAACATAAGGAGCTCTTGCCGTGCACGTCAACACTGTCTTGACCGGCCCCTCCAAATCTGCAATCCGTCACATTTTCAGGTAACGACTCCCATTCAGAGATGACAGTTATCTCCTCCACATTAAATCCCCTATTTGGTTGAAATTTATGTCTGACTGTTAAACACCATTCACGATAATCTTCCATCTATACATAAATCTGTCTCTTTCTGACGTATTTGATTGCAATTTGATAAAAATCAGTAAAATGGATACTGAAAGCCACAGGGTGTGAACTTAATTAGCAGCAAGATATCAACAATAGGCAAGCTTTCAACAGGAAGTGACATCATCTGTCCATTCATGTGTGGCAGCAGCATTTTGACTCAGTCGCTGGAGCTGTGAATCAGTTGCGTTTTCCAGGATCCTTTGGGTCTCCTGCACCTCTCCTCATTTGGGAGCGATGAGCGGAAGGTAATCTCAGGGGATCTGACCATACGCGCGACCCCCTGCGGGAGAGGGGAAATAATGTCACAGATGCAGCCTCTATGTCACCCACGGAGGACAGGACAGCAACCGGCTCTTGGAAGGCATCCCCACCATCTCACCACTGGAACTCCGCCCATTACCATGGTGATAGAAGAAGTAGGAATAGCAGGACATGGATACCAGAACCCATCCTGGGGGGTTTACAGCTCTCATTCTTTTCTGTCAGCACGGGGTCTGTGGTCCAGATGGCCAGTCCAGCCCTGCACTCCTCTGACGCAGCTGTGATCACGCATGATCAAGACGCAAACGGGATGCATGGGAAATCACGGGCCTAAGTGATTCCGTATCACCCCGAGCACTCCCAGGGGAAGCTCTGTGACAAACCAATTAGCCGCTTTCATCAGAGCGTGGCCCATAACTGAGCCGTCAGACACAGCATGGGTGTTAGCTGGTGGCGGGGCAGACAGGGCTACTGACCCACGGGGCGTCTGCATCCCGGAGAGCCGAAATGCCCCATTAGAATGACAGGGCAGCAGTGTAGGGAGGTCAGCTTCAGCATCCTGACAGAAATTCAACAAGCCAAGTGGAGATGCAGCTACCTTAATCATCATAAATGTGCCGTGCACCTCCAGCTCCTCAAGCCCAAACTCCTGCTATAGCTGATCCTGATCCAGCCCTTATTTAGAGTGGCAAGTTATCTACAGTATAGCATCTAATTAATGCAAAGCAAAAACACATTTAAACACCTAAAGTATGATTATAATGCAGCTCTAAGCATATTGCGGCGCCGATGAGATCTGTGTATCCCAGCATGCCTCGCGAGGGCTTGTATATCATCCTGTGTATGTCAATGTAAATAGCCCTTATATTGTTCTTCTTGTAGTAGTTATGATTAAGACTGTTTCCAGATTGTAGCGTGTATGTTTGCCTGTGTGCTATGAGCATCCTCTCCGATCCTTGCATGTCCTTAGCTTGTATACTGTAAATCACCCACCGTGTGTGCCCCTTACAGTTTAGCGTCTGACTACCTTATACTTCTGTTGTATTTAGGTTCGGTGCTCGTTGGGTGCCTGTTATAACCCTGTTAAGGACTGCAATAAAAGGGCATTGTTCTTTTCTAAATAAGCCAGCAGGTTGTGTTACCTCTATCTATCTATCTATCTGTCTAGAGCACATTTTTCAGTTTCTTCCATCTCAGTTTTATTTTTATTCTCCTTATTGTTTTGTGTATGTTTAAATTTTATACTTCATACCCCCATTGGCACCAAAGAAAATTCCTTGTACTTTTTTGTACCTGGCGAATAAAAGGATTTTCATGTCTTCAAAGGTCTGAGGAATGAAGGGAGCCTTCTTTAACTATGGCACACTGACATCTCAGAATCATCAAGTAATCTACAGGCCGTTCACCAGTTGGAGACGCTCCGGTTCTGGGTCGACTGTGTCCAGCCACATGTTCAAACATTAATTACCATCAGGAGGCCCTTGTACTCCCAGGGCAATGCAGCAAATGTGCAGGAGAAGCACAGATGTCAACACCTCAAAGTAACACGCACCTCCCCTCCAGGGCAACTGCTCCATAAAGCCCAAAAAAACTGGGAAAACCAGCACATATTACAGATTCTGCTCTGTGTCAACACCTAAAAACCCAGGTCTTATCAGTAAATTTATGTAAATCAAAATTATCATTAGCCTCTCTTCTTTATTGGTCTGGATACGGACTGTGACCTTTTTTCCAGATGCCAAGCCTTTTCAGGATGCTGCCTGACATCAATGGCCAGCCCTGAATCCCTTTCTTAAAACACTGCGACACGTGACTGGATTTGGTCTGGACATCACGCATGTGGCCCAGATTCGCTATCTAGTTGCTATGGGAGGCAGGATGTTTGCGAAAGGAGCAGACAGTCACCTTGTCCCATGACACGGCCGTTTGCAGGATGATTAACTATGTTATGTAGTTTCAGAACCCTCTGAGGTAGCTGTCTGCTCCAGAGGCAACGTAAATAAATATACTCACACAGTACCAGACAAATGTTTGGACACACGTACTGAAAGTCATTTGTTTTTCAACAAAATAATGACTCTAAGGACACCTTGAGGTTATACAGTAACCATTATTATCTTGTAAACCATGAAATGCATGGAGTGCTGTGCATAGTCCCCCGATCGAAACCCTATAGAGCTGCTTTGGGATCAGTTAGATTGAAGAGTAAGAGCAAAGTAGCCAACTTGTGCCCAGAACTTGTGGAAATTCCTTCAGGACTGTTGGAGAAGCATTGCAGGTGGCCACATCTGGAAGCTGGTTGAAAGGATGCCAAGATTCTACAATCCTGCCATTGAACCAAAAGGGGCTATTTTGAAGTCAAAAATGTTTTTGCTGATCACTTCTCTTGGTCGTTGTAATATATATGTATATACACTTCACTATGTATTACTTGCCTTGAGGCTTTTATACTGTACGGTGAATAACACGGCTGAAACTGAGACAAATGCATTAAAAGCAGATGTGTCCATTCTTAGGACGATGTATGTCACTGCATACCAATGTGAAACCTTACTTTTTTCATACAATGATCCTTTATTTGCACAAGTACAGAAATGCTGGAATGCTTCTTTTCAAATGCTCCATCTTGCTCTGCTTTTGAGGCATGCATATCCACACAAAGCTGAGACTGCAGCTTGCGGGTCTGAGTGCAGGGCAGCCGTTTATCCAACATCCCTGTAGTATTTCTCAGGAAGTGAAGGACTTCGTTTAAGAGCTCAGAGAATGAGTGGCTACTATGGGGAAGACGGGCTTTGAACCAACGACCTTCCACCCACAGGCACAGAGGTCTAACCCACTGAGCGACATATTACTGAAGACAAATAAACTACTTGTATTGTCTTTTTATCAATTAATAAATTTTTGCAGATGCAAATGAATGGTTCAATATAACAATATATGGTGCATCCTTCAGTGTAGCATGACTGCCTATATGACAACTTTGAATATTAAAATTTGACTCCTCATCATACTACTGTAAGCCTCAAACTCTGGGAACTAGCCCGTTTCAGTGACTGTGCAGCACAGACTGCGATATCTCACTCTTTGATTTGCAATCCCCAGGAGCACTCCATGGAGGTATGCATCGTATTCCATGTAATGGGCTTAAGGTCGACACGCAGATGAAAACTTACCATGGGAAAGGTTTTCCATAGGGAGAGCATGAAACTGATGCATTGTGGGTAATATGTGCCCCCGTAACTCACAGAATGACTTCACAGTCACTGTGAATAATTGTAGGCTGGAGGAATGTGGAAGCAGGTAAGTAATGGTTCATTTCAGCTTCAGACGGAGCTCCTGCGCTCTCCTGGATATCTGCTTACTCGAAGGAGGGGGTACGCCATAACCAGGCACAAGGAAGCCCTGCATGGTAAGTTTTTCCAACAGAGGAGTAATGCTACATGACAGATTGAGGCCTCTTATAGAACTTGAAATACATCAAACAAAACTTTTCAGAAATTTTTCCTCCACTGCAGGAGCTACAAGCATCACAGTAGCACCTGAAGCTGCGAGCAACAAACAGAGGAATGATTTTCTCTGGGTTTGTAAGCTGCAGTTTGCGGAAGCATCATCACATGATACATCACAGCAGTTGGTGTATGAAGTGTGAGAGAGGAGGGTGAATCTTCAGGGGTGTGCTGACAGAGAGCTCGTGGTGCTGGTGAAAAGGGGGGACGCAGGCTGACAGTGCCACAAAAAAGGGGGGGGGGGGGGGTGGTCATGGTGG
>JAODJW010000097.1:703630-713983 GCA_026777045.1 Hyperopisus bebe
GGGGTGGATATGGTGCTGGGGAAACGGGGGGAGTGCTTGCAGTGCCTCCGCGACGAAGGGGAAAGCTCACTGTACTGAACAAAACGGTGCTGGGGAAGGGGGGGCGGTCTCCTGGCCCTACACACACTGCATGTGTCAGCTAACTATGCACTCTTGGCTAATTGTGGTGACCACAGCACCAGCTGTGAAACCTCTGGGTTTGAGCTGGCTCAGACATTAAGCGCATCCTGTCACGTGATCAGCTAGCACTAGCTTTATGTTTCACATGTGAACATTATGTGATCAGCTAGCAATAGCTTTATGTTTCATATGTAAATCACTCTGCACCAAACATGTGAAAACCTAGCGTGGAAAATCATCCTCATTGTTCGTTCACACAAAGTCTGTCCAGCACCGTTGCCGTGCAGCATTTGTGGAAAATAATGTGAACAAAACGCCTGGTTTTTGCAACACTTGGCATGAGGAGTGCACTCAGGAGCACACCACACTCAGTCTTTTTGTTTCAATTCTGAAACATTTTCATCAAGATAAATATTTCAGTTCACTGGTGCTAGATACCTTAGTAATTCTTACACAAATTAAAGAGCCAGATACACAGAGATAAATAACAGTCAAGCACTTTAACACAGGAACTGGTTCTGATGCCAGAAAGCTGAAATATATATCATTAATGGCAATTTCTTTTTAAACAGGCCCCTGAAATATAGTTTTTAAAAAGAGCATTCCCTCTAGGAATATTGCACAAACACGACTCAAGGCATCGATTATTTTTGACATTCAGCAAATTCCAAACAGAGGACAACAGTCTGGAATGTGTTTGTCTCAGTTCCTCATTTTGGATAAATATTTAATGAGCTCACTCAATAAAATGTAATCCCTGGGTGTGACAGCAGACATTATGCAATGCTGTTGATGAATGCTTCTGCAATCATGGGGTGGCCTCAGTCCAAAACCTTCTCTTCATTTGGGAAGACTGATTACCCAGATCATATTCCGGGCAGGGAGAAGCACACCCTGTATATGGTAATTTTCCAAAAACAGGGTATAGTATGCATGCCATTGCACCAAAGCCCAGATGGAGGAAACTGAGGAACCCACCTCTCTGCTTGGCCACACCCACCTCCTTAAGCGGCCAGGTTCTGTTATATAAGCAGCAGACGGGTTTCCACACAGGACAGCCATTCACTTTAGCGCAGCCCAAGACGACGCAGATCGAGTCACGTTACCACGCTCATCTCATGTTTGTTTGGAACTGATGTTTATCATTTTTCTGGGGGGTTCGAATCCTGCTGCAGTGTGGGGGAGAAACGTGCCTGAAACATTTTCGATGTGTATCACAGCATCTGTCAGAATCCCCCTTAAAGAAGCAAACATCTATTCCCAGCTGTGAGCAGATAAAAGCATCCGGGAACATTTAGGCAGAACCGGAGAGCCCCTGTTCAATACATTCCCAAGGGGACAACACGTCTAACCTGGTGAAGCATCAGTCTCTCACTCGTGATACATGATAGTGATGTAAGAAAAATTGTGAAACTATGCAGTTGTTGCAGCCCTAGTACCTCCACTGGAATAAGTAGCTCCAGTGAAATACCTACAGTGGTGAGAGAATCTCCACTCCTGTACTATTTTAACTGCTGATATTCATCTAAATGCTAACAGACATTCTAAAATGCAATTTCCTTTATTGGACACAATAAATAAAATTCACCGGCTGTAACAGAAAATGTGTTTCAGTATCCCAGATAATCAGCTTGGTTAGGTTGGTAATTTAAGTTTCAATCGAGGAGATGACAATCAGGACTTCCTCAGAAAAATATGACTCACTCTCAGGATTTCATTTTCACAGCACAGGTTTTTGGAAGTAAATTGTACCCTGCAGGCTGGTACGGGTTGAGCGGCCATTTAATGTGAGATGTTGCGTTTGGAGAATTCCAACACGGACAGCTCATTCCCACCGCCACGCCTGACAGTGGGCGTATCGCGGCTGCAGCTCCTTCCTCACAACACAGATGGCTTTGACGACTGAACAATAGGAACAAAAGTATGGGAACAAAAGCTTCTGGGTCATACCGCAAGCTGTAAAGGAGGATCTCGGGCCATCCGTCTATGAGTATGATCTTAAGAGCAAGATGTTGGTGTAGCGTGACCTTTTATCCACGTCCTACAGGAGGGCGGTCAAAGCAGAGGACAATTTTTCCAGCAGAAGAGTTGCACCATGACCTGAAGGGAGCAGGAGCATGCTGGCGTGTGTCTGATAAAAGGACGGAATAAAGTGTCCTCAAGGTCACACATGGGCAGGGGTGTAGCCAGCACTTTTCTACTGGGGGGGGGGGTGCTATCTAGGTCCAGTCATTTTCTTGAAAGTGGCACTCGGCAGATTATGATAAAACTGTTAGAAATCTTTCAAATGTTCGACTGTCCCGGTATTTGGGCAATGGAAGTTACTTTCGATATGAACGTCTACTAAACAGCATAAACGTAAATATAAGTTTGGTTAGCTAACTATGTTAACCTTTATGCTAGCTAAGGTTACTTTATACCGCTAACTAAAGACTAACTCCGCTCACTTGCCATGACAAGTTCCACTACCTTGAATTACATTTGTAAATCACCTTAAGTAACAATAATGTTTAAACTATCACCAACTGACCTGAATTTTACCATTGGCTAATGAGCTGTGCAGTGCCTTCGAAGTCTCCCACTGCCATGTGCGTCCATCCACATCAGAGCAGTAGCCTATCAGAGCCATACGCTCAGGCCATGCACAGGCAAAACTATCAGCGGGTTTATTTTTTTCACGACTGTCTGCAGTCATGTGCAGTCCGGGGAGGGGTGGAGGGGTGGGGGGCAACAGAGGGGGGCCAAGCTTCAATCAGGGAGGGCAGTGCCCCCCCAGGCCACCGTGTAGCTCTGCCCCTGCACATGGGACCAGTGAAGCCACACTGATCAGGAAATGGTCAGTGTTGGATCAATAAAGTTGATTTTTGTGACATTTCATTATGTTTTTATTAGGTCAATGTCAAAATAATTCATGAAAAGTACAGAATTATATAAGCTTTCTCATTTCTATAAGCTTTCCCACCTCTCTAGCTATTGCTCTAAACATTTACATAAGTCAGTCTGATGTATAATTTCCATGTTCCTTTGCCATTACTGTTACTGCAAAGTGGGACTTTTATTAAAAGCATCTCCAGCACAGGTATGGGAATGAGGCCGGCAGTCCCCAAGGCAGATGCCGGCAGGGGCATGAGAACCTACAACATGCTGGAGTCCAGTTATTAAAGACACCCAGAATCAGGATCCCAGGGTGCTTTAGTAAATAAAGCTATTTCAGACATCTATGCTAAAAATGTAACTCGTCATTGAAAGAGCAATCTTAACACTGCTTCATAAATGAAACAACCCAGCTTAATCAATAAATGAGGCGTTGGTCCCAGAGCCATTAGCAACACGCCATGAGTCCATCTGTAACCTTATTTTCACTTTCGCTTTTAATAGAAACGTCTCAGGCTGCATGAAACATTGCCAAACAGTCGCCTCTCTTCAGGAAGGTGTGCCACAAGCTATCCGCAGCACTGATAAAAATGGTTAATGGTCCATTGAGGATGGAGAAATGGCAGCATCCGTGACCCCCAGTATGCCGTCTGATTTTAATGACAGCGCCTCCTGCTGTGAGCAGTGAGGGGGTGGAGGGCCAGAACAGGTTAATGCAAGACAGGCCTGATACACGCTCTCCTTCGCTCATTCTCTCATTCCCTGGTTCTCTCTGATCCGATTCCCTCCCCTTACAGTAAGTAGCCCTCACAGCACACTGGGCACATATGATATGATACACAGAGAAACGGGATTCATTATGAGTTCACTGCAGAACAACATGTTCTCCAGCTCTCGAAAAGACAGCGACCTGACCTGCTCTCCCTCAGAGGACAGCTGCCAGAGCCCTCAGCCAGCAGATCCTGGAAAGAGGAAGTTCTCCACTAATTCTTCACATCGTTCCTCAACCCTCAATGTGGCTTTCAGGTGCCAGGTTTGGGGGGGGGGTCTTATCAACAAAGAGCATATCCCCAATTTTTTTGTCACAAAAACCGGTAGGAAATTTTTGCTCATCTGTCACTGTTTCCCAGCTTTCCGAGATAATTTGTCACAGGAAGGATAATGGAGCCTAAAATGGGTGTACTCAGTGGGCACTTACCCAGGCAGAACATCTGCATCAAGTGAAATGCATGTGAAATATCAAACTGATCCAGCTGATGCCCAGCAGAGGAGAACAGAGGATGATCTTAAGAAACCATAGCTTAGCTGTATCTAATGGACAAAAACAACACAAAACAAAAGAGGAACTTGAAACAGCAACATTAAAATATCCTTCCTTCCCCAAAAATACAGGAAGCAAAACATATTGCCGGAAACAAAATTTGCTCTCTCTTCATTTCGAGAAAACATAGCATGTCATTGACAGAATGTGTCTTCAGGGGATTTTTTGATGGCTTAACACATCCCTTTCTCCTGACTTGCTGCAATTCAAACTGTGAGTTCAATAAAACAGTAATGCCATTCCTATCCAAAAATACCAACTCAATGCTTCAAAATCCATTTATTAATCCATTCATCGTCCTGTACCTGATTACTGAAGGGTATGTTCACTGATACCAAGGAGTGGCGCGGCATCTCCAACGGGGATGTGGCCGTCCTCCGTCTGATCCACACAATGAGAGCCACAGTGATTATGATGTGATCGCGATTGAGCCTGAGGTTTGCCTATTCCTGCTGCGTTCCTCAAAACACTTCAGATATGTCAAAATATTTAGCTGAAATTCAAACGTACCTTGCCCATAGATAATATTATTTCTGGCTCGAGCTAAGAGTTCAAGCAGAGGGCACGTGTTTCTCTTCGAGATTCTCTCTGATAACCAACACTTGGTTTACCCGGTCAGGATCACCTCAGATTCTCTTTTCTTTTTTCTTTAATAACTCATTAAGGCTGCAGGGGAATAAATATTCTCAGACATGTTTTTCTGGGGTTTAGCATCCTAACTGGATTACTGGAGCAGCTCATGTTCATAGCTGGCGGGCAATGTGGAACCACTGGCCTCTGCTAACATCAGACTGATTTTCATGCAGCTCCTGCTCCAGCAACACTAGAGAAGAAATGCAATGAATGTTTTGCTGGTACAGACCCTAATCCCTAACCACTAACCTGTGAACCCTGTCTTCCAACTTCTGACGCTGAAAGTGCGAAAACACAGCACTACACACTGAGACACCGTGCTGTCAGATGAACCCCATGCATCCCAAAATTAAAAATTGACTACACAAAGAATATCGAGGCGTAGTCGTCTATATACAGGCTCATCTGTGACTGAAAATGGGCTCCTCTAAGCACACCGCACACATTATGAGGATAATACTGGGAGCATTTCCTCAGCCCTGTGCTAGTGTCACAGTGTGCACCCTGCAAACATACATGCGGTAGATGTTTACGGTAAATCAAACAGCATATTAATAACCTGCAATTTGACAGGCGCACAGATCTACCTCTCACAGTCATTCTCGGCGTGATTTCACCTGAAACACAGCTTCGGTACATCTACCTGCTACATTACAGCCACTCACACTCCGTAAGCCGTACTGCATCATGCATTTGTCTGTGAAATGCATGATTCCACACTCGTCGTCAAAAAGCACCATGCCCCCCCCCAACACGTCACAGCGTGCATTCCACACTTTGGCGGTCAGGCCCAAAATAGCAGCCAGCTGAAAGATTATACCATGACTAAAGAGATTATACCCTGTTTAAGGTATAACCGCTTAAACCTCAACATCACTCTCGAGGTGGCCGGGCTCCCAAAGGCAGCTTTAAAATTAATCCTGTGCACAGACGGACGGCTCCCACCTTCAGGCAGTGTCCAAGTGAGCAGATCTCAGCCTCCCCTTTGTTCATACATTCAAGAAAACACCTGCTAAATCACCTTTCAGAGTGTCTGTGGTAAATAGGCCCTCTGCTGGGACTGGCTGTTGTACCCTAGAGATATTTCAGTTGAATTACTTTGATAATAAACATTTAAAAAATCATTATGATAAACTTTTGTTTACTCCCTTCAGGCAAAGTGACTGTTGTAATCTTAGTTAATATCCTGATAATGGTTGCTATGTAAAATATACATTGAACTGTAAGCATGTAAATGTTGTATTATAAATTATGTTGGCAATTATCTCACTTTACATGACCACATACACCAACTACACATGCTACAACAACACAGAGGGCAGGCACTCAGCCTACGTAGGAAGGTATACTTAAAAATCCAAATGATGATGACACAAAGATATACATACACTTAGAGAAACTCTGAAAAATAACAAGCCAAATGACTCAAAATCCACCCAAAAAGATTCAAGAGTCTGGAATGTTCAGACCCAGAAGGGTTATCATAAGTGATGATGATGATGATGATGATGATGGTGATGATGATGGTCATGATGATCATGATGATGGCGATGATGATGACTTCAACAGTCTGTTGTGATGGTGCAATTGTAGGTTCCAGCCAAAAAGTAAGCAGTGCAAACAACAGGAATACAGGACTAGATTTGAGCAAACAATAGCCATCAGCTGGAAACAACCTTCTGAAATTGGTCACTTAAAGGGAAATACACCTTAAACACATACCTGTCACATATCTGCCCAGGGTCCAAAAAAGGCAAAGGCGCCATCAGACACCTATTGTATTACACCCCTGCATTAAGGTAGCATCTCTCTGAATGGCTCAAGATGTGTTTAGGTCATATTGTGAGGTGTCACACCCTGTCATACAACCTATAAGCTTTAAGATTCAAACCAGGGGTGACAGAACTAGCTGAAAACTTTTTGTACTGGGAAAAAAGGCCTTTTATTGCTTCATCCATCCATCCATTATCTGCCTCTTATCTGGGGTCGGGTCGTGGGGGCAGGAGGGATGCCCAGACCTCCCTCTCACCAGCTAACTTCCTCTAGCCCCTCAAGCCGAGAGATATAATCTTTCTATTGTGTCCTGGGTCTGCCCAGGGTCTCCTCCCTGTTGAGCATGTCCAAAACCCCTCCCCAGGGAGGAATCCAGGGGCCATGCTAAGTAGATGCCTAAATCACCTCAGCTGGTTCCTTTCAATGTGGAGGAGCAGCAGCTCTACTTTGAGTTCCTCCCGAGTGTCTGGGCTCCTCATCTCATCTCTAAGGCTGAGCCCAGCCACGCTGCGAAGGAAACTCATTTCTGCTGTATGTATCTGAGATCTCATTCTTTTGGCCACAATCCAAAGCTCATGACCATAGGTGAGGGCATGAATGTAGATCAACTGGTAAATCATTAACTTTGCCTTCTGGCTCAGCTCTCTCTTTACCACAACAGAATGGCACAGGGTGCGCTCTACTGCCGGCGTTGCACCAATCCATCCGTCGATCTCTTGCTACCTTCTTCCCTCACTCATAAATAAGATCCCAAGATATTTAAACTCCTCCACTTGAGGCAGTAACTCATCCCCCACCAGGAGAGGGCAACATACCTTTTTTCAGTCAAGAATCATGGCCTCAAACTTGGAGGTGTTGATTCTCATTCCTGCCACTTCACACTCAGCCACTTACTGCTAGCAACGCAAACCAAGGTTTTCTCTGTTTATACAGGAGCATGATGCCTTGCAACAACAGACCCTATACCCAATACTCCTGAAGTAACCCCCACAGGTCCAAAAAATGCATGTAGACTAGTTGGCAAACTTCCATGAATCCTCTAGTATCCTTGTGAGAGTGGGTCCAGTGTTCCCCAACTAATACAGAATCCACATTCTCCCTCTTTTACCTGATGTTCGACCAAGAGACGGACCTTCTTCTTCAATACCTCAACATAGACCTCCCTAGGGAGGTTGAGGAGTGTGATACCTCTGAATTTGAGATACATCCTCCTTTCTTAAAGATTGGGACCACTACCCCAGCCTGCCAATCCAAAAGCACTGTCCCCAATCTCCACTCAGTGTTGAAGAGGCATCAGCCAAGACAGTTTTCAGGAACTAAGGACAAATCCCATCCACCCCCAGAGAATTACCACCGAAGAACCAGGTCTGGCAGGAGCTTGAAGGCGAGCACCTGGTGGATGGATCTCTACCCATGGGGCTCAGTCAGACATAACCAAAAAGGAGAACATAGGTGTACCTTCCTATGGGCCCATCACCTGTAAGAGGGACTGTGGGAGTCGGGTGCAGTGTAGGTCAAGCGCAAGGACCTTGGCAGACTACTTGTTGGCTACCAAATCTGGCTTTAGGTACATGGACGGTAACCTGTCTGGTGGAAAAGGAGTCTACGTTGGTGCAGGAGGTAGAGAGATACAGATTAGATATAGTCGGGCTCACCTCAATGCATAGCTTGGAATCCAGTACCAAACTCCGGGAGAGGGGCTGGAGTTGCCCTTAGTGAGAGGCACCTGGGAAGGTGTGGATCTACTTATAGCCCCCCGGTTTGGTGCCAGTATGTTGGAGTTTACCCCAGTTTACCCCTTTGACTTTGAGTCAGGGGACAGGCTCTGAATGTTGTCTGTGCATATGCATCAAACACCAGTTTGGAGTATCCAGCCTTCCTGGAGAACTTGGAGGGGGTGCAGGATGGTGCCCCCTCTGTGGACTCCATTTTTGTGCTGGGGGGCTTTAACCCTAATGTTGGTAATGACAGTGAAACCTGGTGTGATTGGGAGGAAGTGTGTGATAGGGAAGAATGGCCTGCCCAATCTGAACCCGAGCAGTGCTCTGTTATTGGTTGTAATACTTTGCAATCGTAGCTTCTGATTTGCGTCCATGTGTTTTGGACACTCAAGTGAAGAGAGAAGCTGAGCTTTCAACTGATTATCACCTGGTGGTGAGTTGGATCCAATGACGGTGGAAGATGCCAGAAAGACCTGGTAGACCCAAATGCATAGTGAGATAATGTTGGGAGCATCTGGTGGAGGCCTTTGTGTGGGAGATCGTAAGCTCGCACCTCAGACTGAACTTTTCTTGCATCCCAAGGTAGTCAGGGGACACTGAGCCTGAATGGCCAATGTTCTGGGACTCCTTATCAAGGCAGCTTTGAGGAGCTGTGGCTGTAAGGTTCTTGGTGCCTGTCGCTGTTGCAAACCCCTAACCCATAAAGGGAGCTGTCAGGTTGAAGAAGGAGGTCTTCGGAGCTTGGATAGCTTGTGGGACTCCTGAAGCAGCTAACAGGGGTCAGAAGGCAGGTGCTGAAGCAAAAACTTGGGTGTAGGAGTTTGGTGACGCCATGAAAATGACTTTCAGTCGGCCTCGGAAAGATTCTGGCAAACCGTCAGACAACTCAGGAGGGGAAGCAGGGCCTCAGCCATGCTGTTTACAGCAGGGAGGGAGAACTGTTGACCTCAAATGGGGATATAGTTAGGCAGTGGAAAGAGTATTTTGAGGACCTCCTAAATCCCACTGATATGCCTTCCTTGGAGGAAGTACAGCTGGAAGACTCTGAGAGAGCATAGCCATCTCTAGGACCTTTTGATGTTTGTTTTTATTTTATTAGTGCAAAGCACTTTGTGACATTTATTTTTAAAAAGTGCTATATACAGTTCCCTCCACAATTATGTAAAGATTTGTAAAAAGGGTTAGAAAAACTTTTTCACCGTTTGACTTCATCTCACACTGAAAAAAAAATTAAAATTCAACCTTTAATTGAAAAAAGTTTAATCAAAGAAAAAGAAATCCGCAATCAAGAAATAATTATTTTTAACAAAAACATTTATGCCACAATTATTGGCACCCCTGCAAATTATAGTGAACACGATGTAACTGAAGTATGTTTCCCATGTAAAATGTACATTTTTGAGTTGATTGACATGTGTAGGAACATTAAAGCTGTAATCCATGACTTCCTGATTAACTGGAGTACAAACATGAGGAGACACAGAGGCCAAATTCCATTAGTCATCCATCAACATGGGAAAGATAAGAGAACACACAGACCAAATGAGGGAGGGAGGGAATGGGTATTACAAAATAACTACTTAACTGAAAGTGCCCGTTTTTACTGATAGGGCAATAATAAAAAAGTGGACAACAACTGGAACCAAGTTTATTTTGCCCCCACGTGCAGTGAAGAGGATCATAACAGATGCAAAAAAAATCCCCAAGAATCACTGTTGGTGTGTTAGCTGCCCACAGAATCAAGTTTCTGACATGGCCAAATTTCAGATTTCAAGGGGTGCCAATAATTGTGGATGGCCCTGTAAATAAACTAGTTACTTAGTTACTTTAAAGATACACACCACCAACAACAACAACAACAATTTGGCACTGTCTTTTTTGGAACAATACACATAAACAGTGATAGAATTT
>JAODJW010000097.1:725206-745703 GCA_026777045.1 Hyperopisus bebe
GAGCCTGTTTTCCTCATTTAGCCCCGTTTTGGGCCCGGTGAGAGGTCTCACGTCATGGCCACCCCCTCCCCAGCGTGAGTGACGAGCACAGGCGACCCGCAGGCCAACACCTGCTGCAGAAGCGGCGTTACAACCCAGGGAATACCATGTGCCCCCCCAAGCAGAGTCATTTTTCAGGGGCCGAGATCCTCAGAGGACCATCGATCCAAGGTCGCCAGCGGGCCTGGAAAAAACGGCCCGTTCAGGTGCCAGTTTCTACACTGCTCAGGGCTCAACAACATCAACACCTCCAAGGGCACAGCAACCTCCTGTCACCCACTGGCCCCAATCCCAGACTAACAAAATGCACTTGGTCACGAAATTGCACTCTAATTACAAAAATAGCAGCCATCCAACCCAAAGCAGCATCTCTAAGCTCTCCATAAGCTCATATCACCATGGCTGCAACCCGGAGTACAATCCCCAACGTTCTGGGACACTCGAGACGCGGCTTCAGGCTCTCGTAGGTCCAGATGTTCAGTCACCAACAGAGCAGAAAATCTTAATGACACGTCCCCAAATTCCGAAAGAGTCTCCACACAAAGGCTCCCAAAGAAGATCGAGCCGTCCAGCGAAGGAATGTTGGGAATGCTGCCGCGATCCATCAGAGGAGGGGTCGGGATCGATGGTGTGGTGCATAAAACCCGCGGGTGAGCAAAGGGAGAGAATGAACGTAGAATATGAGGCCAAGGATAAAGGAGGAGCTCAGAGCTGCCCAAACACAGCGGACCACAGTCAGCACATAACAGGGCCAACTGTGCTCTATAGCAGCTTCAAAACACAATCGCATGCAACCTCCGAGCCCCCCCCCACAACACACACAGATCACAGCCAATCACAACCAACCAATGCCTAACTGACCCGAGGGAGGGGGCGGAGGTGTCAGCGGGCTCATTAACTCCCTCACAGCTAATCAGGGGACAAAGGGCTTTGCCACTGCCCCAAGGAGATCCCCCACCCAGCTCCTCTGTAAACAAGAAGTGTGTGGCAGTGGGGAAGGGATATTGATCAAGGTCGCCTCAGGGAGGTGAGGAGTGTCAATCCAACAGCTGCTCAGCCAGAGGCAATGCGGTATTAATTACCCAGGATTGGAAGGGGTGAGGGAGAAGACAAAGGATTTTAGCCACAAGTGCCTGCAGAGCAACTTCACTGGCGGGTCTGAGGGATTCAGTCTGTTGGTGCTTCACTACAAGGGATAGAGATCATGGGGAGCTGCAGAGCTGCTGGAGAAGATCCCCATGACCTTCCTCCAGATCTCCCTGACCTTTAGGAGAAGTACCAACATTCCACGCATAACGCGGAGTCATTCTGTGACAAAAGGTAACATTAAGAGCGACAGGGAACATCCCACACCCCAACAATGACCCTAGAAGAAGCTCCTTTGAATACAGAGCCTCTCCGGACCAGGTCTGGGGGGGGGGGACCACAAAGCACCCCCCTGAACGACTCACGTCCAGGACCGCCCACCCGCTTCACTGCTTCCAGACCATCCTGACTGTCAACAAATGCCGGACGAGTCCCTGGCTTTTGTGGCCCAAACAATAGGTGGGGGGGAGGTGCTGCTCACGTATAGCAGCTGTTCCTGGCTTAGGGCCAAGCTGCGTTTCAGATTCGGACACGGGGGCCCCAACAGCAACCGCCTTCTATCCAACATCCCATGCTGGTGACAAGCAGCTCCGACGTCAGTGGGAACTCTCAGGAAGTCCCCCACCGACCCCCCCGGATTGTCAGAATTCAAAATGGATCAGTCACTCATCAACCGGAATCCCAAAACGAAAGGAACCTCAATGGGATTTCCACTCTTCCCAGCACACAGTGCCAGCACTTCCCAGGAATGCTGCAGTCAAGTCTGGGAAGCTCACTCAAGGATTAGACAGTTGCCCGCCCCCCCCCATCTCAGCCTGGGTAGGCATCTGGCACGGCTTTTAGCCCATCACAGAGCCGGAGTCTAGGACCCATAATCTGCTATGGACAGTCCCAGCCCTACATACAAAAGTGAGGTGCGTTAAGATTAATTAACAAATCAGCATCTCGTACAAAATGACAGGAAGAGTTGTAACTGCATGACACCCAGACAAACCACGTCTCTCATAACATCATTCAAAGCCTCAGATTAGCACCAGGCAAGCTAAGAGCTAAACATAAAAGTTTTCCAAAATTAATGGAAAGCCAACATCCTCATTTGTAGATCAAAGGGTGATTTGCCACAGAGCATTTGGTCAAGGGGCTTCATACAAGGGACACTGAAAGTGCCAGACCCATCACCAGTGGCGCACAGGACCAGCCCTGAGTATCCATGTGGGAAGTGGGCGGGGCTCAGGCAAGGAGCAAAGCTATTGGTCCATCGCACGGTCAGCCCATTCCTCACATTCCAGTGGTCAGGAGTCACGCATACCATCTTCTGAGGAAAGCATTTCTCACGGTGCCCAGGCAAAACTCCTGATTTCATGCTGTCCTCCACAAACTCTGGCATCAGTCATGGTTTAAGCAAGCACTGATAAATATTTGCCCTGCTGAGAAATGCTCAGGGCCTGTTATGAAAAATACACCTTAAGCGACTGTAGGGGTCACCAGGGACTAGAGGAGCTGGGTAAATAACCAGCAGATCACAGTAAAAGAGCGGCAGCCCCCGGTACAGCGCGAGCTGAGGTTAGAGAACAAGCAAGAAGCAGGGAGATTCCGCCTGAGTTTCTAGACACCTAATACCACATCGTCACTAATCCCAACCTCACATACAACAATGTACCTGTCAAAGCACATTAAGGGTTTTTCATAACTCACAAAAGGACGCAAAAAAATCTGGATTAAAATCACCGGAGGACGCATTCGCGTTTGGCACAGAAAGACAACAGAGGAACAAAGCAATAACCGAAGTACTACACATTTTAAAGGAGCCCAGGGAACTCTTGCAGAGTTTATTAGTTTATGAACTTGAACCAAACCGAAATCGCAAAGCCCGGACTTGGCAGCGACGCTCCAGTCCTTACCTGAGGTGTCCCACAGACTGAGTTCAATCCTTTGCGTATCGATCTCAAAGCTGGCCGTGTAATTTTCAAACACAGTGGGGACGTAGTTCTGGATAGACAGACAAGCAAATAAAGTCACCATTAAAGCAAGCCAACCGAATACGCTCCCATCACAACCCGAGCAATGTATCCGTGCGTACTGCGCGGATCTAAACGGAATAAAATATCTTTGTCATTATACGTGTACAACAAAACTCTGGTGCTTTCTTCACCTATGCTATACATTACATAATGATAGAAGTACAGTGAACTGTTGAATTTGGACCAAATTGGCTTAGCGCAATTATGTTCTTTATATCTGCATTTAACTGCTAGTGAACAGTTCATACCGACTATATCTAAGCCTAGTTACAACATATTCAAATTTAGCAGATGTGTATATCCAATGCGACGTACAAGTGAGGCAAACAGCACTTTGCCAACACACGGCTGTAAAGCAGCCGACACGATTAAATCAGCCGAGCCGAGCCGAGCCGATCCCCGCCGCGTGCGGAAACGCCGAAACTTTTTAACACCTGATTTCGCGTTCGTCACGCGCCAACAGGTCGGTAGCGTAGCAAGCGGACACGATGGGGACGCACCTCCGGGAAGCAGTCCTTCGCGAAGACGTGCAGCAGCGCCGTCTTGCCGCACTGGCTGTCTCCCACTACCACTATCTTGCATTTCACACTCTGGTTGGGATCCATTCCGGATTTAAGCGGCTTCTGGCTCTGTCTTCTTTCCTTCATTGATGTGTTTTTATTGCTTTCAGGTAGTCCTGGGAAGCGCAGAGGTTCACGCACACAAAGGCAGTCCGATCTTCCCCTCAAACAGCTGCAGCGTCCACCTGCCCCTAACAACGTAACTGTTTCGCCCAGAGTGGGATGTCCTCGTTTATATACCCGACGGAAAGCCGAGCAGAAATGAGCCGGCCCTCCCCTTCCCCGCATTCATACAGAAAGGCGGCGATGGCACGGGCCTCCACGGAGAATAATTACAAGAACAGCGCCCCCCATCGGACACTGGGACACTGAACTCGATCAAATTAAGTTTCTAAAAATTCCCACGTTTTTGCCTTCATGCCAGTTTACCTAATGCTTTTTTAAAAGGTCAGACCGTGTGAATATGAAAACGCCCTGCTCCGTGCACTTTTCCGGCGCATTGCGGGCCACATGTGGCAGTTTGAGAGCCGCGCAGCCCCGGCGGCCCCGATCTCCATATGCGCTCCTCAAAGGTCGCCCGCGGCTGCGTTTTCTAAAAACCCCCGTCAGGCATTTGGTCCCAAATAAGTAATTGTTAGCAGTTATGCTTTTGGGAAACGTGCACCGGCCTAGACCGCTTTACCCGCGTCTCAATTCCAGACAAAACGAAGGGGTGAATTCAATTAACTTAGCAATTACGGAGTAAATTAGTTTTGGCAAGATAGAAGCGGCTAGACGGCCAATAAATAGGGGGGGGGTCTTCAAATACTCTGATGTTGATTTATTTTGAACGGTTTGCATCTCCAGAGGAAATAAGTGTTAAAAAGTTAATGTGGATTTACAAAACATTAATTCTTCAGTGTTAAGTTCCCTGCGAGTTGTTATTACAGTTATCGTGGTCAAATATAATAAATACTTAAAATAACCCCGTAAAACACTGAGACCCCGTGAGCCCCCGATTTATTTTTAAAGGAAAAACCACCGAGGTCCGGTGTCCTGTGCTTTTCACTCCAGGGAGGATTAACCAATGTAATTATCCCATTATACCTGTACTGAGAGCCAATCGCTCGTTTTTCAATGGCTCCACTGCTTCAAGTGTAAAACGTTGCCATTCAGGGTATAACTGTGCAGATACCGTATTGTGTGAATTATGTTGGGGGGTTGTAACCAGATAGATTACACATTCAGGTGTAATGGACACACCCTCGTGGGAGAATTACCATTACTATACTGATGATGATTATGTGTTTGGTAAAAGATCAGCGATTTTGTACACAGCTTGGCTTCGGTGACTAACGACACCGAACCCTGATGAGTAAATATAAATGTACAGGATGAAAATGAAACTACAAGGGTGCGGCTTTTTGCCATTCGGACGGAAGAACAAATAGCAGTATGAGAATGCGACAGTGAGACTTGTGTGTGTGCGCGCGTGCGTGTGGATTATGTTTATGTTACATTGTGGGGATCAAATGTCCCCCATAATGTAATAAAAACCTGTTATTTTGACGTTGTGGGGACCATTTTCAGATCCTCACAAAGATCTGTGAATGCAATCAAAAAACTAAAAATGCCACAGGTCTCATATTTTGTTTCGTTACTTATGCTTAGGGCTGGGCAGGAGTGAATGGAGAGTCCTCCATATCACAAAGATATAGTTGCAAACCTATCTGTGTGTGTGTGTGTGTGTGTGTGTGTGTGTGTGTGTGCCATTGACCCTTTGAGCGGAGGCAGGTGATGAGTCTTAACCAGGTTTGGGTTTCCCAGCTGCTCAGTTAATATGTTAATCATTTTATTTTCTATTTTATTTATATGGACAAAAAGTGTGCTACACTAGTCCAGCCCCCACCCTGCTCAGTCTGTGACCCTGGCATGGAGCCTGGGTGTCCTGACACCGGAGAGGGTCGATGGGGTGTGGCAAAATAACGTATTCCTCTGGTGCGCACACAGACGCTGGTTTTTTGTAACATTAATTTCCATGGTTGAAAAACCTTTATTAAGCCCTCTGTAGCCAGGACATAAGGGCACTAAATAAAAACACACTGAAACGGACTGAATATTAATGGATTCCCAGCAGCCCCCTCCCCTAAACCCATATGCTCACTCCAGTTTTCCTGGGGAATCTGTCAGACTGAATCCGCAAAAATGTAAATGATTCTGTGGTCTAGGGTCCAGTTACAAAGGAATTCAGACAGATTTTTCTTTTTTTTTTAGAGGGGAAACGCTACTCTGTTTGGTGAAAGTGCAGTTTTCCCAGTGCCAAAGCTAAATGCTGTAAAAGACCTAATAATACAGATTAGCTTCAAAAATCAAAGGTAACAAAGACCTTTAGCTCCATGGCTGGTTATTTTCACGCCCTGCAATAAAATTGCAGAGTGCAAGTTATGTTGCTCCGGAAACCTGAAGGCTGCGGTTTTGGAGGTGGGTGGGAATGGGGGGAGTTTAGTGCCTGGGCTGGCCTTGGCTGTGGGCGGGGTCCGGACTGGGTTTGTCATAGCGATTCACTGTGTAATAGGTGATTCTTTAAATCAGGTGTCTCGAATATGAGGAAGATCAGAAGTGGTGAATGAAGGTGGGGGAGGTGTTGGTGGATGGGCGTGGCGCCCTCCCCTAGCCCCCGGCATGTGGTGGCCTGACAGGTGTGCCAGCAGCTTCTGGCAATACTGAGTGGATGGTTTTTCACAATAGTTCCAATAGAAAAATGATGTATAGCTTGTTCATTGTCCTTGTGTGGAGTGAGATGTGAGCCAATGGTCTGGAGCTCCATGTTTATCTATGAGTTACTATGGTGACCCTCATGAATAATCTTGGTGAAAGCGTCAGAAAAGTCACCTCATGTTGTATTTTCAGGAGACACCTGCCCCCATGTGGAGCACGTCTTCCAAAATCCAGTCCCTGTTTTTCATAATTTTAATGCCTTAAAACATCTAGGTCTTGCAGTTTCACAATTGTATCTGTTTCCTCAGCTGGCTGTTCAGCCAGAGCAATTGCAGGTTAAAGCCAGCGGGAGGCGTTTCAGTGTGAAACCTTTTGGCCACCTCACCTCCACCCAGTAAATTCCCTGCATGACAGGGGTTCACTAAATACACCCACACCTTCTGCTCACTCCGCCCACTATCTGGGCTTCACCTGGTCACCATGCTTGTTACGTCATATTTTGTTCCCCCAAGGTGACTCTCAGCTTTTCACAGAGAGGTATGACCTCACAGTTCCTCCTCAAGGCACATCACTCTGCAAATGCAGAGCTCAGTCTGCATTATTTGGCTTCATCAAATAAATTAAATCAAACTGACTTTTCCAAGCAAACAGTAAACACTTGAATACATACCTATCTCTGGAAAATGTATCTGATCATTAAAAATTTAAGAGGATTTCTGATACACCTTTAAACACCTCTTTGCCAAATGTTAGCAGTTTTATCTCCTACAATTGTTGACTGGCCACAAGCTTTTTCAGGAAATTAGATTGTTTAAGATTCGTTTGACAGGAGATAGACACCTTTGTTTAATGACGCTAATGAATCAGGACCTTCAGATTAACAAAGACCAGCCCTAAACATCGACAGAAAAGGTAAGATGTTTTAATGAAGGTCATCCTGAGTGACAGCGTAAAACGTAGGGGGCGAAACGACTCTATACCGTCCACACTTTGATTAAAAAACAAAATCCACCTAGTAAACACAGGTCATAAAAACCAGCCTATAAATCACTTCAGCACGTGAACCTGGGCATGTCTGGCCATATGGTTCAGCACTGTGCTCCGCAAAATATTAAAGTGCCACATTGTTTAATTAACAGTTAACGCTGTGCACACCAGAGCCCCATTGTGATGTATTATGCAAGCTTAATCTGTGTGCCGTGATCCTCGTGAGACTTTAATGAGTGAATCAAAAAGTGGCCAGTCTGACGGTGGGGATCTTACTCACCCGTGTGAAACGGTTTTTCTCAGTGTTGTCTCGATGTAGTAGAGACCGCTTAAAACCCAAGAGGCAGATACATTTGGTGACTGGTTATTATTCAGGATCTCCATATCAAGACCAGTTGGACCTGCTGTTCATTGTAGTTCACCCAACATGGCAGCAAATGTGTACCATGGACCCGCAGCGGGGGTTGAATGTAATGCTTCCTCACCTCCTGTGCAGCCAAATCAGAGAAGAGGCATTTGCCTGAAGGTGACACCAATTCCCAATTCTCCTTGTTGCTTCTCAGTCAGCTAGGTAGTTAAATAGACTATGTAGATAAACTATCTTCATATTAAAGTCAGAGGCCTTATCGGTGCTGGCCATGGGAGCCATTTTGAATGAATTATGTCATTGGCTTCCTTAAGCTTTTTCGGACAGAATTCAACATGGGCGCCATCTTCACGTTCATTGGATAATCTGTTGGAAAGCAGCAGTCTCTGGTGGTTCCTGATGTTTCATGTGTCTGTGCTAGACCAGCACTTGAACTGCAGCAAACTCCGGAACCGCATTTCACCAGCAGAGACTTCCTGGTGCCGTAGATGAGCTTCGACTCGCTTCCAGGCCCTGGCAGACTGTCGCGCCTCGGGCTCTTTGGCAGTGGGTCCGGCGAGAAGGACGCCCAGCTGGGGACAGGTTCTGGAATGGCCGTCTGGCCTGGAGTAGATCCGCGACGTGTGATTCACTGGCACAGTCCCAGACCCGTCTGAGATCAAGCCCTGACCCACAAGTGAAGACTGCCAATCTTTAAAGGCCTCAGTTAAGCTGTTAAATCAGTTCCAGTTCTGAACGAGCAGCCTGGGAAGAAACATTCTTATTTCCTGTACGCCTCACGATACGAAATGTCAGTCCAGTCGTACAGGAAGCTGCTCTGTGGTTCCTCAGAAGTCGTTCTTGTGAGAGTCGCTCCAGCTCAGACTTTCAGGGAAGAACTGTTGTGGTCTGGGGGGAATTCAGATAGAAGCACAGCAGAGGATTGAGACAAAAGACTGCCATCAAAAGTCAATGTGACAGACCGTCAAGGGCCTCGTAGGAAAGGGGCACAAAACTGAGCAACCAACTGCGGGAGAAACCCCACAAATACTGATACCACTGAGCCGTGGACCCACTCAAACCTGAACTGTCACCTCGGCAACAAACCATGCAGGCCACCCACAGCTGGCTTTCTTTATCCCGAATCCGGCCGGCTGGATCTCATTAGCTATGGTATTTGACAGCACGTGGCCTGGTGATCAGTCTGCCACGGGATTGCAGAAGAGAAGATCACTAGCGCCCAGCCGGTGCTGCTGTCATCACGCTTGCCACTGGCGTAACTTCTGTCGACCAGGGATGAAACCCACATGGGATAGGTTAAGGTCTGATAGACTCTCAGTAAGCAAACATATAAATCATTTTTTTGCTGGAAAAAAACCTTAAAAATTATTATAATCTTGACATCTTTAATTAAAAGTGCACCCATTTTAATGGGAAACTGCTATCAAAAATGGAATATGACTCATACATTGTTTATGCTGGACGGTGTGAGAATAGGTTCAGTTTGCTCCACATGCGGGTCCTTTTACTCCTCAGATCTGCTCGGCAGAGCTGTTTTTGGGGTGTGAGTATCATTGGTTAGATCTCTGGATCTGGCCTGTCTGATCGGAGTTGGTTTCCGCTTGGGTTTCAGGGACACAGGGAGATCTTGGACCAAACCAAGAGACTAACACAAGCCCCACAGTAAATTAAACACACACATATGTATAGAAGTGTCATTGTTATTGTTTTCAGCAAGGACCACGACATAAAACCACGAACGTTGTCATTTCTGCTTTAGGCTTCAAACAGGCACCGTCTTGAAAGATGTGTCTGTTGAAAATGGTAACAGCAGAGGGCTGGTTCAGTTGCACACAGTTAGCTCATCACTCGTGGTTCCAGCGGGTCCGAGTCCAGCCGGAGTCACAGAGCCGATAATGAGGAGCAGGCTGTGCCCGGCTGGAGGGTGCGGAGCAGCGCCAGGGGCTCAGTCAGGCACGAGCACCAGGCTCACCAGCCTCGGGTGTTAATTTAAACTCAGAGAACGGTGCTTGATAATCATGGTCCGAGGACTTTAGGATGCATGTATGCAGTTATGGACAAGGTTTATATTCCTAGTCTTTGGGCTGTATGCCTTGTACTCAGCGTATGATGCACAAGGAGCTTGGGGTCCTTCTATTTCAGGTGCATCATCCATCCATCCATCCACCCACCCATCCATCCATCTATCCATCCATCTTTTTCCATCACGCCCATACGGTGCATGGTCAAGGCCATCCCTAAACTACCTCTCTTCATTTAGGTGCGATGAGAACAGGATTACCGGAAAGCTGCCTCTGTAATCTTCACAGGTGTCTGATGATGGTCTGGTTATAGCTGGTTGCATGGCATGGACCTTCACTGCCTCTTGGCTGGTGCTGTTTACAGGTTACTCAGTTTGGTATCTTTCTTTCAGGTACCACTGCTGGAGGGTGGGATGCTGTCATGCTGAGGACTCGCACCTGGGACGTTTTTATCTAGAACAGGTGAACAGTAACAACATGCATCTCTAGATGAAGTCAAGCTGAAGCTGCTGATAGCAGGTGCTGCTCAAGCAGGGCGGCACGTTAATGCCCATCTTCATCAGTCGATGGAGTGTCCTCTCCCCCAGACAGCCCCCCAGATCTGAGGGGGGGGGAGCCTGAGCCAATGACACAACATTAAGCAGCTGGGCAGAAGCCCCTGATTGGCTATTCAATCAGCACAGCTGTTCAACCAATCTAACGTATTATACAGTAGAGGCTGTGTCGCATTTCATTGAGAGATTATGAATCGAGACATGCTGACCTCAGAGATATCGTCTGTCTGCTAGCGGCGTGCAGTAGTTCTTATGGATGGGTCCCTCAGAGATGGAGATATCTCTCACGCAGAGGGTCCCGTGTATGAAGGAATAAGCCTGAAGCTGTCACACACGCGTGACTATGCAAGCGTTTTTTGATCCGTGTGTGTGCGACCCGAAACAGAGACGTGGATCAAGCTGAGCTTCTTATTGATCAAAAAGTAGGACATGTGTGATGTTCTTCTTAAATGTTACTGAGCAGCTTCAGAGAGAGGAGGCGTGTCTGGGTGTGACGTTTAGGAAGGCTGTGCTGAACACGGCCCGCGAGCAATGGGTGTACTGCCCGTATCACACAAAGAATCGATGAATTCAATTATCACATACTAAAAACAGTGCCAGTCTTTTTGTGAACGACATACAATATGTTCTAAAAGTGGCAGATTTATCTTTTCTCTGTGTCATACAGTTCGTAGATATATTAGTTTGTGGATATACTGTATGTCAGAGACATGCAAATGATACATGTGGCCACAATCATTAATGAGCCATTTTTGTTTTAATCTGTCACAGTTTTGTCACATCAATCTTAAGGCAAATAAGTTATAAGGCATATAATACGTGTTATTGTTTTTTTAAATGAAATGAATTAAAGTGACGTGAAAGTGATTAATTGTCATTGTTGACACATCACAGCACGGTGCACAACAATGAAATGTGTGCTCTGCACTTAACCCATATGCGACATTTTGAGATAGCAGGGGGCAGCTAATTCAGCGCCCAGGGGCCCAGGTCCGTTTTGTGTCGTAGCTTGAACACCAGTATATATTCTGGGTAATGCTTTACGTTAACTACACCTTATAATGCCGTTATAATGCACTCGTAATACATTCAAAAGTATGTAAATATATCTTAACATCCTAACATACCTTAACAACTTAAATATACACTAATAACAAACTTTATATGATTATATAATTATAATGTTTTTATACTCATATAATGTTTGTTATTAATGTATATTAAAGTTGTTACGGTATGTTAGGATGCTAAGGTATTCTTCCGTGCTGTTTATGAATGTTCTATGTATCATGAATGCATTATGTAAGTGCAACAAATGTTCTATGAATGTGTTATAAAGGTTTTATGAAGGTGCAGTTGATGTAAATCATAACCATATTTTGTATTTCATATTTGCATAAAAATATAAATGTTTAGTATTTAAGAGCTAAGCACTGCCTAAAGGTACAAAAACCCACAAAGTAAACAAAAGACAAAGAAAGATTTTTGTAAGGATTCAGTATACATCATTTTTCATTTCAAACATAAGAAGGAAACATAATTTGAAAGGAAACAGGGAAACAAGAGTAGTCTCTACCTCCACATGAAGCGAATAATGTTGACTCTCTAGTAAAAACAGTGCATGTCAAAGTCTGGGATATATTAGATGGTAAACTAACCTTGTGACTTTCACAAGGGCCAAATGATTATGGTCAGACCACTGGGCCAGAGCATCTCCTAAACAACAAGGCTTGTGGGGTATTCACTGTCAGCGGGGGGGGGGGACCTACAGAGATCAGCCTGAGGAGGGAGGGAAAAACCAGGATCCACCGACAGGATGCTCACTGTCAGCGGGGGTGAGTACCTACAGAGAGCGGCCTGAAGAATGATTTGGCCCTTGTGAAAGTCACTCAGATTTTTATGCCTGCTCATTAGTTATACATTCAATATGTTGACTACAAATACTGAATGCTAGCTTACTGTTTAATATATCCCAGACATGCACCATTTTTACAAGACAGTTAAGATTGTTCACTTCAAGTGGGGGTGATCATAATGTTTTTCGTTCATCGTTGCATATAAATAAATTCTAATTAAAATGCTTCCCAATCTAAGAACAGGTCAATAAAACCTACACTAGTACAATTGCCCACCATCTGCTGGCTCAGAACATGATGGTTTAGTGGTTCACTTTATGTGTGGTTGGTAGAAAACACTGGAGGTCAATCCGTACTGTTTCAGACTAGCCTTCTGCAAGCGCAAATCCCCTGGACATGCACACACACCACATTACAGTGTGTGTGTTTGGGTGCGTGCATGTGTATGTGTGCACCATGCAATTCCAGTTCCCATGACCTCCAGAGACACACCCCAGTACCCTCACAGCCTCCAGATTAAAGGGCCGCCTGTCAGACTCCTGTTGGGAGGCATCGGGTTGCTGATGAGACGAAGATGTCATTTCACGCCCGCCAGGACTCTCAGCCTTTCATCATGGGGGAAGGGGGGGGCTTAGTGGGCGATCAGGGGGATCAGCCCAGGATGTGACGCTTCCTCACACAGTGCTGGAGCTTGATCCTCAAATTGGTTAAACCCTGGAGGAGAAAAATACCAGATTGATTAGGTCCCTGTTGTCAAAGATGGCTGAGAGGGACAGATATGTAATCTAAACCCAAGATACACGGTCTCCCAGTTCATTGCCTGTCGCTGCACTTAGCAGAGCTCCATAATGCATGGTTTTTGTAGATGCTGGTATCACAGGCCCAGGAGAGTCTTCCAGGGCTTTGAAGTGAAGAACAGTGGATGAAGATGCTGCTGTTCAATCTAACACTCATCAGGAAGTTCTGAGCAGCAAGCTTTAGCAATGATCACTAATGCTCACTAGACTACATCAGCATTACCATCATTAGGCTGGCGTGGGTGATCTGAAAGGTTGCATTCAAAAGTCCATAAAAGGAAACTCATTTACACATATATCATCCAAGAGTCTTATCATGATGGAAAGTGTATTTATCTGTGACACAAGTCCGTTTTGTGTAGTGCAAAACTCCTGTGTTAAAAACAGAGCACCAAGACACGAAACCCATGGAATCTCACCAGTGTTTTAAAAAGAGAGAAATCTATGGTGCGTTTTTGTAGAAGAAGTGAGGGCTCCAAATGGCTCTGGCAGTAGCACACTGAGTGTCGGCTCTGCTCCTCGCCATGTCCGTCAGAAGACTAAAGGATTTAGGTGAGACGTCCTCAGCATGTGAAATAATCCCTCCACATGGCTGAACCCCCCCCGAACCACCTCAGTCTCTCCTGCAAACTGCTTTGGTTCTGCTGCACGACTAAAAGCTAGACGCCTTCCATAGCATTTTCTGGAAACTCCAATTGAATGCCAGGCCACTTTCATCTCCTCAAGCAGCAGCTTTTACTGCGTGCCTGTGGGATCTCAGCATGTCTTAGAGGACCCACCGCAGGCTGAGGCCGGCTGATAGGTGCGGGTCCGTTCGCAGTGGCTGCCTGTGAATGATTTGCGGGGTGGGAGTGGAACCGGGAAGCATCAGTGGGCCCTGTGTGGCATCACGCGTGATGGCCTTCCACCAGCGAGCGCCGTGACCTCAGCTCCCGAAATGTCAGGGTAGGCAGCACAGATGTTGCTGTGCTACGTGCATGCTGTGTATGTCAAGGAGTGAATAATGTGGCATTAAAAACAGAGTGAAAAATCCAAGCTTAACACACTCCACGAGTGTATGGGGTTAGCGTCTTTGCTGTCTGTGACACTGGACCATAAATTATGTTGTGCCTCAGGGCTGAAGTGAGACATTTCCAAGGTAGAGCTTGATTTGGGCAGAAAAAGTGATTATCTCTATGTTATGAAGCTTGGATCTCTTCATCTGCAGAATAGGGGGCACCGTCACAGCTGGGCGATGGCTGGCACACGCTGTACAAATCTCATCTGCGGCGCAAGAGACCTGGACACCTCATGTGGCGTTCCTTATTGAAGGACACGTCCTTAATCGACGTGGCATAAACTTGAACATTAATGCATGACCGCGCCTGCTGGCCTCATTCGATTTCATCAAGGCTCAGCAGAAATTGCCCCCCATCAGTGATTTACGAGGGTGGGGCAGCGTGCTCTATCTCCAGGAACCAACCCGGCCCAGTTTACTGGGACTTCCTCTATGACCAGAAGTGCCTTAATGAAGATACAAAACACAGCTGTTTATTCATCGGAATGCTGTGTGGGTAAAGCTATCAAACTGATTCAGTTTCCATTTCGATTCTTTTTATAAATTCCGCAATTGAATGATTTTCTATTTTAATCCTCCTATAATACATAACTGAGTAAAAATGTCAGGAGGTAATGTGAAGTTCATCTCTGAGAGAGGCTGTGAGCGGAGGCGGGGGGTTATAGGAGGGTTGATGTAGCTTCTGTTACCTGGTGACTCTCCGCCAGGACCCTGAGGCACCGTAGCCAGTCCACAGGGACCAGTGACCCAAAAACATGATTTAGATGAAGGTGCCGCTGATTCCTGCCCGCAGCCCCGATTCTCACGCCGTTCTATGATCCGTCTGAACAAGTTTAGATCTGCTGCTGTGGGGGGCAGGGACCAAGTTATGGGGGGGTGGCATGGCTAGACTGCTGTAGCTGGTGGAGGGTCATGGTGGGGTTTGGCGGGAGGGTCGCTGGGGTCGGGGGCAGTTATGGTGTCGCTGCCAGGACTGTGGGAGAGTTGCTGCATGGCCTTCTGGGAGCAAGCAAGGCTAAGGACAATAACATTAGGTCTGGCACCACCAGCGGGAAATAATGCAAACCCACCGCGAGGCAAGAGGTGCTCAGGAGCAGGAGGAGCTCAGGGGCAGGATGAGCTTAGGAGCAGGAGGAGCTCAGGGGGAAGAGGTGCTCTGGAGCAAGAGGGGCTAGGGGACAGGAGATGCTCAGGAGCAGGTGGAGCTCAGGGGCAGGAGGAGCTTAGGAGCAGGAGGAGCTCAGGGGCAGGAGGAGCTCAGGAGCAGGAGGTGTTCAGTAGCAGGTTCTTTTCATGAACAAAGAAGGCTTATTTGAGCAGTTATTCAGGTAAAAAAAGGTGTGGTGCAAGTCAATGCTGTTACCCAGCAAACAATAGCGTTGGTAACACTTTACTTGGTGGGGCACAAATAATATAGCATTATACTATTACTTATGTATTAATTAACTACAAACTTGTCATAGCTACAGACTGATCTCATGCTAATGCATCATTAATAAATTGTGATGCATGTTTTATCTCAAGCAGTTACTATACTTGTTACTATATCTGTTAATTTAAAGCTACTAAAGAAACAAGTCATGAATAACACAAGTGAAATACTGACCTCATGTTTGATCACCATTAATGAATGGTGACGCATCTTTTATCTCAGGTAGAAAATATATTTGTTCATAATCAGTACTTCAGTAGTAACTGAGTTATTACTAAGTATTTGTGCTCCCACAGGTGTCACAATAACATCTTATACAGAGTTTTGTTTAATCTTGATATTGGTTACGCATCATAGTGAGAAATTGTGTAAAGATCACTCTTGGACAGAAGCACGTCTGTGGACAGCATCACCTGCTTGGCAGCTGGAAGTGACATGCGGGGGTAGAGGATACAGCTACACTCCTATAAAATGCGCTCTGCTGGGTTTTTACACTGACGCTGATCCAGTCCATGCTCTATATAATATTAAGAGTATTGCAGGAATGCCTTTGATCCCTGGGCAATTTGGGGGTTAGGGGCCATTAAGGGATTTTCTTGTGATTACTGGAGGACACACAAACAAGCCCAGGCTATAATGTAAACAGTCTGCCCAATGGCTGATAAATACCTGAAGGGTAAATAAAATACCGTCTGACGTGGATAAATAGTGGCTGTTCTGAATTATTCTGAGCCAGCTGAATATGACTATCAGCTTCATGACATATAAGTTTGAAGCTCTAGCATGCTTGATGGGGTCTATCACAGCATCATTGTTAAAAGGTGCTGCTATTTCTCTACAGCATAGGTGCTGCATATAGATGCTCCGCAGCTGAATGTGCTGCTGCCATAGCTTTACACTGAAATACATAACAAAGGTATTACCGTAGCCTATGACCTATGTACATTACAAAGGTGATACCATAGCGCTACATCTATGTACATTACAAAGTTGATACCATAGCTCTACACCTATGTACATTACAAAGGTGATACCATAGTTTTACAAATACATGCATTACAATGGTGACACCATAGTGCTGCTCTGACACTGATGTTGGTTCATGAAGGCCTGGCTTGCAGTCTCCATTCTAGTTCACTCCCAAGGTGTTCAGTGGGGTTGAGGTTAAGGCTCTGTGCAAGCCAGTCAAGTACTTCCACACCAAACTCACCAAACTCACCCAACCATGTCTTTATGGATCTTGCTTTCTGCACTGGGACACAGTCATACTGGAACAGAAAAGGGCCTTCTCTAAACTGTCCCCACAAAGTTGGAAGCATAGAATTTTACAAAATGTCTTGGTATATTTACCTTATGCGAGCCACGCCTTCACGTCCAACATCAGTGTCTGACCTCACTATTGCTTTTCTGGATGGATGGGTAAAGATTCCCACAGACACACTCCAAAATCTTGTGGAAATCCATCCCAGAAGAGTAGCAGCTGTTATAGCTGCAAAGGGGGGACCATCTCCATAGAGAAGCCTATGGATTTAGAATGGGATGCCATAAAAGTTCTTGTATAGGTGTATTGGCCAGGTCCCAATACTTTTGTCAATATAGTGTATGTAACAAGGGTACTACTATAGGAATATGCTAATATAGGAATATTACTGCCATTGATAAATTCTACTCAGAGGTCACATATGAAACATGTCTGTAATACAATGGTGTTCAACTGAGCAACAAGGTCAAACCAGGGCAGGATTCACTTTTTTCAAAATGCTTTTTACCTGAATAACTGTTTAAATCTGTGAAAAAATAACTCACTAGCCCATTTCAGTGTCTTCACTAGGTGTGGGGAAATAATCAGTGTGTTCTTATGGGAATAGGGACTTCAGTAATTGGACTAATTATTAGGAATCAGACACCTAACAATGGGACAAAGACTGCAATTCTTCCACCAGGCAGGGTGGGACCAACATCCACCTACTGTCCTCTGATCAGTGTCTTTCCTGGTTTTTTAGTCATGTGTAGGAGGGTCTCATTGTTCAACATAAAGCTCTCCAGCAGGGTCAGCCTGACATGGGAAGCAGATGATCCACATGAAATCTAATGCAGAATCACAGTGCCTTTTAGTTCTTAAGCACATCAGAGTTTATCTTTTAATATTGATTCTACAGGCAATCAAAGGCTTGCTTAAGGGATTTCAACTGTCGACCTTTCAGTAGCAGGTTCAGGATCCTGACCTCCACAGCTACACAATACCCTTCCTGGACAGGCATGCAGTTAGCATGATCCTCCTGCGGACAGGCCTAAGGAAGCTTTAGGTGGGGTGGCAGCCAATTGTAGGGCACATACAGGCTTTGTGTCTTCAGTTCGTCTCAACCACAGGTCATTAGACTATGTGCAGAAATCTGTGACAAAGAGAGAATATGCAAACTCCACACACACAGAACAAAGGGCAGGAATCAAACCTAGAAACCTGGAGTGTTACAGGCAAATCCCTTCTTACCCCTGTGTCCATGAAATGCAGAGCTCATTGAAAATGTCTGCCCAACATCCATTTATCCATTTTATACACTACAGCACCCCCTGGAGCCTATCCCAGGCAGTGCAGGGCATGAGGCTAGAGTACACCCTGGATGGTATGTCAGTCCATTTCAGGGTATCGTTGGAAATATGCAAACATACATTTTTAAGGTACATATTTAGGAAAACAGTACAACATTATATCATTAGTTGGTAACTGCATGGATAGTGACCTTACAGATAAGGAAAATACCCGTATATTGCATCATATTCATTTTTAACTGGGATAGCTTGCAACTATTAACGTTTAAAAAACAAGCTACAGCTTTTCCTCCTGGGACATTTAAAATACCAGCATATGTAGTCCAAGGTCCCACAAAGGGTCCGTTTTCCTCACAACCCAAACTCATATAACTCAACGGCCATCATTAATCAGGCGGAGATGAATGCTCGGAGGCCTGTCAGAGGTAACTGTTTGCAGGGCGCATGTTTCTCTGAAGGCTTTGACCCACTGTTCTCTGTGTGTTTCCTCAGTATGAGGAGGGCTTGGCTATTGTCACACCAATTAACCCCAGGCAGCGACAATTTCCACAGAGTGTTTATTTTTGTTTAGTTCTTCTTGGTGCTCCAGCATCATCCAGCCACGTGTCAGGGGACTAGTTGCGGTGTGAGCGGAGCCAGCTCATGGGATTTTTTTGGCACATGTTTGTAGCACATGTTGACCCGTGACCCATGTAATTCAGGTGAATTAAGCACGTCTCCGGGCAGCCTAGATGTGGACCTAGTCGCGTCAGCCTGCTCGCAGTTTGCCTGGGAGTATCACAGAGGAAAAACAGCACAGAATGGACAGCCGCCAGCTACTGAATGATTGAAGAACATGGTTTAGGGCTTTGATGGTTGGATGGAAAACAGTTCCTGCTTACTAGAATATCTAAGGATACAAAGGAATATTCAAAATTAAATTTTTAAGTTTGTTGCTCCCATAATTACATAACTGTTAACTGCATTACTAGAGGAAAAAGTGTCTCTTCACTATACAGCAATGAGTGCTCATGATTCGATCTTCATTTTGATCTTTTTTCTTCCCCCACAGCATTTAGAAGCACTAGTTATGAGGCTGGTGTTTCCATGGCAACAGGACAATCTCGATCAGATTATCGGGTCAGGTATCTTAACCTCTCCAGTCCACAGTTTGCTGTGAAAGTGCCGTGCTGGGCACAACAACACACCAGGAGTCACTACTGGTAACTCACCTACTGTTTTGCTTTGAGACGTAAAGCGTCCATGCACAGTCCCTCTGTTCGTGGGCCACTAAACAGTTTAATTTGCTCTGAGGCTGATTTGATGCATGTCATCTGAGAACAGAAGCATGACGCAGGATTACACAGCGCTCCGAATAACAGCTCCAAGCCGTCCATCAGTGAGCACAGCCCTACTGCCTGATTAGCCAATCAGGGAATATTAACCAAAGTATGAACAGTGCCATAATCAGGTCCACCTTGTAATGAAGTGCATATGTAGGAATCCAACCTAGTCG
Organism: Hyperopisus bebe; assembly: GCA_026777045.1. NCBI lineage: Eukaryota > Metazoa > Chordata > Actinopteri > Osteoglossiformes > Mormyridae > Hyperopisus > Hyperopisus bebe. Next base: position 744,726 of record JAODJW010000097.1, read on the forward strand.
TGTCAAAGCCCCCCAATCCTGTCATGTACCCACGGCAAAGGGTATATTCGACCCAGCAAATATGATTGGCTTTTATTGTTCTCCCGCGAGATCTATCAGACAGCCCAAAGTGAGTTTGGACTTGAGGAGACGGAGACCAGACTTAGAGCACAGCTCATCACTTAAAGATTTGCCATAGCTCTGTTGCCTTCAGTCTTGATGACAGTCCTCATTGTGTAGTCACACTCTAGTCTGCAGAAATCCAGAAAGGTCTGCAATAAAGGATCATTGAAGTCCAGCAAGGCTCTGTGGGGATTGTAAAAAAACCAGGGCCCAGATAAAAAACTTCAGATTCATGAGCTGACAACAAAGGGTGCTCATTCGGGGCCTTTGGGGGTGGAGGAGTGAGCTAGTGTGAGATCATTCAGGTGCCACACATCAGATATCATGTCTGCGTCTTGCACATGTTTATTTATCAACTCATTCAGTCGATTATCTATGGAGCTTCTGACATTCACTTCATTAGTTGTCTCACATGTAACATCTATTTATGAGGTTACATTACATCCTGGGAGATTACATCAATACAATAAATTGTCACACACAATGGGAAATTTTAAGTCATCAAAAAGGAAGTGTGTTGACTGCATGTGAAGATGGACATGCTGGAAGAGACCTCCATGGTAAAAGCATCACTGCTCCTTATACAGAAGGGTATACATTATGAGCAATAATGTTATTATTGAAAATGGGTTTGTGGGTTTCAACATGCCTGTAGAACAATGACTTGGTTATAACCAACTCTCGCTGATGGGAATTTGAAGTGCCGAGATCTCTGAAACCCTGACTAGAATTTCAGCAGAAGGTCTCCTTTCACTGGATTTTCTAGTCAGTTGACCTCCACCCTAACCTATATCCATTAGCAGTGGCGTGCACAGACATTTTGGGGGGCAAGTGCTCCAGGGGGAAAAAAGGGCACTTTTTGCCTATTTTTCCTTT
>JAODJW010000097.1:752654-767412 GCA_026777045.1 Hyperopisus bebe
GGGGGGGGTGCAGGAGGCAGTGTAGGAAACACATGTGAGCAATTATACTGCCATCATGCAGAGGGTCTGGAATCATATCCCACCGAATAGTGGAAAGATTTATGTCGACATCTGAACACATGTGTGTATGTTTAATGATGAGATTGTAGGACAGCATCACAATGTGCCGAGGAAGCTGACTTAACCTCGGCTTTCTGCTAAAACCTTAAATAATGGCTGTGTATTTTGAAAGGTTCAATATTGTTTTAGAGGGGTACTAAAATTAGGAGAAACACCTGGACCAGATGCATTTAATCAGAGAGCAGAGGTGCCCCGAGCTGCATTGATAATGAATGTCTTCATAAGCAGTGTCATTGGTGCCTAGGAGGACAGGAGGGGATTTACAAGGCTGTTACCCAGACAAATTACACTGTGCCTTGGTTAGATATCTGTTATTTTTACCGTTATTTGCTTTTACCTGTTGCTTAAATTCCATCATTAAAATTTAAATCCAATCTTAAAGACCATATCCCTGAAATAAACCATGTTCAGCAGAGCAATGGCTTTAACACAGCCCCTGACTGTGGCTTTAATGCCATCGACCCCCATGATCGCGGCCTTAACTCTACCATTCCCTCCATCTGTGTCCTTAACATTATGGTTCACTCCACCTGTCGCCTTAACGCAGCCATTCCCCCTGCTTGTGACCTTAACACCGCCATTCCCCTGCCTTTAGCCTTAACACAGCCATTGCCTCTGACTGTGGCCTTAACGCCATCATTCTCCAACCTGTGTGCTTAATGCCACCCCCCCCCCCCATGTGCCCTTAACATTATGGTTCATCCACCTGTAACCTTAATGCAGCCATTCCGCCTGGCTGTGGCCTTAACACAGCCGTTCCCTCTGACTGTGGCCTTCACACCATCCTTCCCCTTGATTGTGACCTTAACGGTGCCATTCCCCCCAACTCTATCCTTAATGCTGCCATTCCTCTTGACTATGGCCTTAACGTTTTTGTTCCCCCAGACTGTGGCCTTAGCATTGTTGTCCCCCCCATGGCCTTAGCACCGTGATTCTCCCAACCAGTGTCCTTAACACCGCCACCCCTCCCATCTGTGTCCTTAACACTACTGTTCCCCCATTCACCGCACCTGTCACCTTAACACTGCCATTCCTGCCTCCTGTGGCCTTAACACAGTTGTTCCCTCTGACCGTGGCCTTAATGCCATTGTCCCCCTCAACTGTGGCCTGAACAACACCATTCCCCCCAACTTTGGCTTTTAAATTGTTGTTTCCAGAGACTATGATCTTAATATCGTCATTCCTCCCAACTTTGACCTTAATGCCAGTACTCCGCCCAGACAATGACCTTAACATAGTCTTTCCACCAACTGTGGCCTTAACACATTTCAGAGTCATCCCCCCCACAAGGCTTTGCACCCACCCTGCTCTCTTGCCAAGCATTGATTAGCTGATTGATCTCCAGGCAGTGCAGGGAGGAAAAGCAGCCTCTCCTCAACTCATAACATGCTCCGCCTCGCCCCCTAGAGGAAGCTGGTGATTTCACAGGCCCACACAGAATGGTTAGGTATAACCAGCATGCACTTAGAGAACCCTAATTTCCAAATATGAAAAAGCTGTTATGTATCCGGTAGGTAAATGAACCAGATGCATAAATGTGGCAAAATTCAAGACTGTTTTTTTGGAATTCAAGGTCTAGAACAATTCTCTAGCTAAGATTATGCACATATCCAGGTGGGAGCACTACCTTTCATGAATTAGCATCTAGGCTCACGGCAACTGCATTGAGTGCAGTGAATTCATTAAAGTGTGTGGCCCATGCTCTGCACTGTAACTATCAAAGGAAATTATATACCTTTAATTGGTTATATGCTAAAGACACGCAGCTTGACCCCTGGCTGGAAAGTCCTGGAAAGCTGATGCCATGTTTAGTCTGTGCTGGGAGGGAGTGCTTGTGAGGCATGGTGCGGCAACAAAGAGCCGGCTGATCTGTGCATTAACGATGTCCATCGCTCATTTCGCTCTGTGACTGTGACAGACTGTTGAGTGAGAATGAGGCCCATTTAAATGATGCAGCCTCTCACATGGAGCAGCCACGTGTTGCTTTGTGGATGCACCCATATGTTTTTCAGCTCAAGGTGGGATTATTCAGTAACTGCCAGTTTAGCAGTAAAGGGCAATACGTCACTATTCGAGAAGCTTCTCTGAGCAGTTCCTCTCCCAGTCAAACGTCATAGCGGTTAAATCAGTCAACATCCTATACAGCCTGCAGCACATGGTTTTATTTTTCTGTTTGTAGCGCATGATCTGCTCTAACGATGAAGATGCAAATTCACAGATGGATGTGCTCACATGGGCTGCAGATCATCCCCGTCTTTATGATGCACTCTCCTCACAGCATGCAGAGTAATGATACAAGCCTAGAGCTTCAGGGAATCATGAGCTCTCAAGGACTTTGGCTACAAACACATGCATCATGTAGCACAAATGGGACAGCAGGTCGGCAGTGAGGCATATTTATAGTATGATTTATTTTTGTTGTGCGGAAAATGTAAAAACTTACAATGCCTTTATCACACAACAGGTGTGGCTGTTGAGGTGGCTGTTGAAATTCAGTTTTTCAAGATGTCTCCTAGTATCAAAGACATTTAAGGCCTAACAGTGAGATACACAGAGATTTGTTGGGTCATACTTCTCCTACCAAACAAGCCCATTGAATATTTTGATAAAAAGGCTTCGGTACAGAAAAAGCCTGATACGGCTCAGATGTGTTATTCTGCAGTCATGCATGACATGGATCTCATTTTGAAGACCACCACCCAGCACACAGACCGCAGCGCCTCCCCTGTTTCCTTGTTCTGAGGGCCGTAATCAGATCTGAGAAGTGTTCTCTTCATGAGAGCTATTAGCGAGAGCCTTACACTCCCCAGTGACTAGTGAAGTCACTGTTCATACAGATCTCAAATCAGTAAAACGCTCAATACACGGACTCTCACAAATAAACCAATTCTTCAATATGTGAGCGTGTCAGTAGCACCCCCCCCCCCACCCCAAGCAGCATACGACTGTCTTGGGACCGGTAACATTGACGGCCAAGCATGAAGGGGGCCAGGCGCATCAGAACCCCGCAGGCCAGGATGTCAAACAGTATTTACCCTAACTGGAGCTCGGACTGAACACCGGCAGCCCAGAAATGACTGAACCCCCCACCGTGAACATGATGACCCAAATGCTAGAGTTCAAATGTTCCCATAAATAGCAGGAAGGCATTCCAAAAGCTCTGAAATTGTTGCAAAATGAGCTGTGGACAGATTTTTTATTTTGTTTTGACAGAAAATCTGGCACCATGGAAAGTTTCAGAGTCATTTTTGTGTTATTGTCTTCCATGCATCGTCAACTATATGGCATCAATCATGGCAACAATCAACATTATACCACTATCAATATCATATGTTTTGTTTGAATATAGTCGGGTGAAAGTGGTGCCTTTTAAAAAAGCCCATTTAGCAGTTTAATTATTCTGAAGGTGTGGGGTTGTACCTTCGTAAATACAACTTCCCTTATCCATAAGAACTTTTCAGTTAACGGCAGACAGTACCTCTGGACTGATCATTCGGGTAGAACATGAGAGCACAACTCACAGACAGTAACAGTGTTTTTGTGAGGCCAGTCATGCATGCAGCAGATCTCACTGGATTCCTAAATCAATGCTTGTACCAGTAATGGAACCTACAGAGTCCCGGGAAACGCTTTGGTCTTGCAGTTTTGTACGCTGAGCTTATTGCATTGCATTATGGGCTGCGATATATTACCACGATCACTCATGATGGAGCTACTGAGATGGGGCCAGGGTGTTGAGTCCTATCATCATTAGGGTTGAACGATATTCAGTTTTCAGCCCAATCCCAAACTGTCCCCTCAACAGTCCTCCTTCATTACAAGTTGCACTTAAACAAAATTTTTGCAAGAAAGATTTGACAGACTCACCCTCACCACGCCTTATTCAGTCTGCTATTCTGTAAAGAGGAAGTGGGTTATGGTGCGATGTGACAATATGGCTCCCTGAAGAAGCTGTATTGTTGTTTCTTTAATAATATATGAGTTGTTACGAAAATCAAAAAGTGTGTCTGCTGTGAAAAGACAACAGTTACGTGGTCTTATTATACTGAGCAAAAAATTTACCATTTACCATTTTGTAAACGTTTTAAGGATTTATAGGAGATGTACCTTGTGTGACACATTTGTACAGGATATGTACCCTTTCTGTTCTTCATCACTCCTCACGTATCAGTGTGAAAAGGCTAAATAACTGACAAAATACACTCAGTTACTTTTTAATTTTACTTTATTCACTAACATACTAAGACATATCAAGAAAAATCTACATATAATACAGAACCGCCAAATAATGCAGGACTATCCAAATATACTACAGGGGGTGCTCAGGTTACGACACAGTTCCATTCCTACAACAGTGATGTAACCAGAATTTTCAGAACACACCCCTTTTTCTGATCTCTTTACAGTGTCTAATTTCACTTCCATTGTGATGGCTTTCCTCACTCACTGTGTGTTAAGTGAATACTGTGTATTCTTCCGCCGTGGGCAACCAAACTAGTTCGCCCACGTAGTCCGTAAGTACGACGCTAACCTTGTAAGCCGAAATACTCACATCTCGATTTTTTTTTTTTTTTACTGGAAGTGAGCATCGTAAACTCAAAACGTCGCATGTGGAGATGTCGTAACCCAAGGACTCCCTGTACTGATAAGTCTAACATCAAACAATATTAAAATTGCAAATGTATTAAAGATGTCATATACTCTTTGCAAATGCAAAATCACACTGAACCAAACACACACACACAGAGGACACGTAGGAGAAGGCCCGTTCCGCTGCACACAGGTGATGTCCTGGATGATCAACCCCAGAAGACTGAAGAGGATCTTATGGATGAAGGTCACTCTCTCCGGGAAGCTCTCCAGGTCCTTCTAATAAGTCCACTGGGAAGCTGCAGTGTGCTGGATGATGATGACGGTCCCTTCTGGGCTCCTGGGCATCCTGGTGATGGTGTGGGGAGAAGGTCCTTGGGAGTCATGCACAGGATCGATGTTTCCTATCCAGGTGTCAAGAAAAATAAAAACAATGGGATTAAAACAGCCTAAGACCCCAAGCTCACCCCATGCATCTGACCGTAGCCAAAAGGCTGAAAAGCGACCTACACTATGTTTCTAATTCTATTGTTATTTTTAAGGGCTGGAGTGTAGCGAACCCAGCCATGTTAAAAGGATATCCACATGGTCTTCAGTGGTGTTCCACACTTCCTCCTCTAGGTGTTGTGGGTCCTGGAAGATACTCTTGTCCTTCAAGAAGACTTCATCTAAGAAAGACAATATCTGGTCCTGAGGACACAACACAGCATTGTTACTACCAAATATGAGGACTCCAGGAAAAATACTCCATGAATCCACCGGACTCCTTTCGGAGAAGACATTTTGAGATTTTAGCAAATAACAATATGGCTGAATCTGGATAAAATTTCATTTTCATTCTGCATCTTGGAGTTACTTACCATTTTCAGGACGCTGCAATCCCCCATTAACCTAAACACAATGAACTCCAAAGCAACGTCCAAAAATTCAAATGAGCAGATCTAAAAAAATATTGAAACATCCAGTGAGTCATTTAAAAAAATTTTTTACAGGGGTAAAACATAAAATGACCAAGGCATTAGCTGATGACATTGACTTACCCCCGCCTTGGCCAGTTCCCTCTGCATGATGTCTCTTTTCCCCAGGTCGCCAGGGAATCCAGGAACTGGTCGAATGCCCTTTCAAAGTCCTGGATGTCCTTTGTTACAACAAAGAACAGATGAATTGTTTAAAATCAAGACAGGGAATAAGCCCATTCACGTACCATTACCTCATTGTAGTTAATGACATTTACCTTGTTGTTGATATGGGCCAGTCCACCAAGAATCATTTTACCAGCTGGGATCAGATCTTTATGGTAAAATCCTTGACTGATGAGTATCTGATGACAAATCCTTGGCTGATGAGTAAGCAAAACCTACAAATTTGAAACTGAATTATTGGAACATTACAGTATGATGCAAAATGCTGACTAAGAAGATTTTCCTGATTGTAAAAGTCTGCAACAAACCAAAGATTGATGCGTTAATGTTAACAGTAACTGAGGTGTTAATGTACTCACTGAGTCACAATCCTTTTTATTTTTTACCAATTTCATGATTAATTTCCAACCCCCCCAGACCAAAGGCCCTTTGAAGGAGAAAGTATGGGAAGACATTGGTACTCACTATAAGCAGGGCACCTCCCTGGCCACAGGAGGCACTTCCTAATCAGCAGCCTGCAACACAGGACTCAGTCATCAGGGACTCACTGCAAAAGGCACTGGCGTCACTGTACGATACCAATGTCGTTACTGCAGCCTCCTGCACGTCCTTAAAGACTGAGCCAACCAAAGCACTCAGAATGTCAGTATGAGTGGATGTGCTGGACACTATCAGTATCTTACCTAATGGTCAGACTGGCGAGGCTCCGTCGGCTGGTTTTGATTCTCGCCGTCTTTCCATTCATACGTCGACAGCAATCCATCCAGCCTCAGGATCACGCTGAAATATTTCCCCAGCCAGACTGTTTGCTGCTTAAAAGGTAACATTGACACCCATGAATGTGGCAGTAGAAGGAGCTGGCCATCCTACTAAATCCTATGCCCTAGTATGCCGCCATTCACCGATGTCTTAAAAGTTACGTTTTGAGCTGTTCAGCATGACTGCAGAATAGAGTACATAATGGTAGAAGTGACTATTTACCACATGGTCGCTGTATCTGGTGAGCTGGTTAGCGTCCAGAATGCAGAAGGACGAGTACATCAGGACCTTCCAAGCCACCAGCTGCAGACACAAGACGACAAACACCAAGTTTTCACTTAATCTCAGGAGCTCAGTAAATGCACAGGAAGGACAAACAGTGGTACTATACTTTCTGATTAGGGATGCACCAGTCCCACTTTTTCTGTCCCGATACCAATACTGATACCTGCGCTTTAGGTATCGGCCGATACTGAGTACCTATCCGATACCAGTGTTTAATAAGCTGCTGCCTATTGCCTCACTACATGGAAGAGACTGTGATCATTCTTTTACATGTAAGGCAACATCAGACTTAACGGAAACCTAGTATACGTGTCACGCTCGGCTCGTCCGATCCTCATGTGTGCCACGCCCCCCGTTACCTCGTGTTACTTCCCAATTGGAATCACCTGTTATTTTCGGCTTTGTCCTGTGTATTTTAGTCTGCGTCTGAGTTAGTTTCCCTAGATCTGTCATTGACGTTGTGTTCGGTGTTGCTCATTTCCCTCATTTCCCTCTTAATAAACCCTGTTTGCCTGTATTCACGGCTCAACTCGTCATCTGCTTGTGCGCTCGTCGATACCCGGACGTAACAACATGCACGTGATACACTTATCATGTGTGATTGTAAAGGCTGGTTTATAATTCTAAGTCGAATCGCCGCCGTAAGTAAGACGTAGCCGTGGACCCTATCATGGTCTGTCATGCACCTCTCCTGAAATGTATCTATACTTTTCAGCAACCCAGACTACCAGAGGTGTGACTGGTCTGCTTGGTAACGTTTGTTTTTTATAAGAATGAAGACAAAATACACCCATCTCACCCAACTTATATTTGCGATTGAACCTGAAGCATTAGTTATACCTAACTTTAACTAAACTTATTTAATGTTTGATATAAATAATGTGTCGGGTTGCATTTTCTCTCGCTAAACTTTGTTTTTGCAGTCTTTCTCTGCTAGCATTAGCAAATTCTGTGTACTTTGCACTATGGTGCGTCGTTTGATCAAATTGCTTGTGTTAATTCAGTGGCGTGCTGTTTCTTCCTCCTCTTCACACTTTAGCATAACAGACCTTACAGTCTGAAAAAATACCACAGCTTTGAGTTTTAGCGTGATGTTGCAATTAAGTGGTATCGGTCCTTGGTATCGGGCAATTTTTACGAGTATCAGTGTATGAGTGCAGTATCAGCCCGATACCCGTATCGGTATCGGTACATCCCTATTTCTGATACCAATTTGCAATGCTGAAGGCTGCCAAAACTGACATGGACCCAGCACAAGTGAACAATCTAACCTAAAATACCTGTGTGAGCAGCCCAGACCCCTTACCTTGAAGCCTGTGACTGACTGCGGTGTCACGGTGTACAGGGACAAGCCCTTCAGAATAGATAAGATTGTGGTGCTGAGTGAATGGGCAGAATAGTTTTAACATCAGACTGAACAAGCACAGATGAGACAGCACTCACATCCGGACTCAGCTCAGTTGTTTCTCTGGTATTCTTCACCCAGAGATCAACTTCATTGCCACAAATGCTGGTACAATGTTCCAGTGAGTCCTTAATCACCTAATGACACACAATATATTTTCAAGTAAATAAAAATCTGCTTAGAACTGGCAAAGCCACAATTCAATTTTCATATCACCAGATGACAGGCAGTGTCTGTTTTGAAATTTAAAGGAATATTGTACCAGCATGTCAAAGCTCCGCTCATAATGACAGTGGAAGGTCGTGTTCCCCGTCGTTGCCGGACATTCGGCAGACTGGCAGTACTAGACAGAAGAAAGCGAGACCCAGAAAAGAAGACTGCTTTTAGGCCAATGCAGAAAAGATTATAACAGTCAAACTGGTGTAAATACAGGAATACGTAAATATATATAGTAGATCAAATACTGATATATAATTATAGTAAAAAAAATACAGCATAAATGAATTGGATAAATACTGGTACTCGAATGTTAGTACGTTGTGTTCCCTGAGATGAAAAACATACATACAGTATATACAGACATATTTAATCATAACACATGAAGATAATTTTAAACTTCCGTCCGTAAGCGTTTTCTTATCCTCCCATGTATTTCACACATACTAAGCTGATGGCTGTTCGCGTACCTTCCTCCAGCTCTGCCCTTCTCCGGAGTCGGCGAGCGAGGTACACTGTCCCGGCGGCCGCAACCACCAGTCCAGCAGTGGAGAGCAAGAGGCTCGTTTTGAAATTGCACATACATCTCAGAAACGCCATCGTGCGGCTACTATGCAGCTGTCAGAGGGCAAATGCGCATTGTCTGCGTGTCGCGGAACTTGTAAAACAAATTTGAAAATAAAAAAATAGCAGCGCTGCAATATGTTTTTCACATCTTTTAAAAAGGGTGGAAAACATGTGCAAGAAGCATTCATTTAAAGTTTTCATAAAATGTAACTTTTGTCATTTGAAAACACACAAGAAGTAATGTAAACATTATAGTGTTTCAATACTTTCCTTATTTAAAGTTTGCCATCATGGGATTATCACCTATAAATTATAACCTATAAATGAAATGATTTAACAGGACATACATAATGGATTTCATGCACACCCCCACCCCCCCCCCATAATTAACCTTAATTAAAAAGACAAAATATGACACTTTTGGCATTTCTAGTTTTTTGATTGCATTCACAGATCTTTGTGGGGACCTGAAAAATGGTCCCCAAAACGTCAAAATAACAGGTTTTTATTACATTGTGGAGAACATTTGGTCCCCACAATGTAATATAAGTATAATACACACACATAAGTTTGTAATAATATCTTTGCGGGGACTCTCCATTCATTTCAGTGGGGAAAGCTCTAATCCCAATATGAGAACCTTAACCTCTACCCAGCCCTAACCTTAACCATAAGAAACCAAACAAAATACGAGACTTTTGGCATCACTACTTTTTTGATTGCATTCACATATCTTTGTGGGGACCACCCACACACACGCACACACTCACTCACTCACTCACTCAGAGTATATGGACAAAAGTATTGGGACACCTGGCCATTAAACCTAGAGGACTTTTATGACATCCCTTTGCAGCTATAACAGCTGTCACTCTCCTGGGAAGGATTTTCACAAGATTTTGGAGTGAGTCTGTGGGAATCCTGTCCTTCCTGGGTATCCCCCGCAGAGTGCCCTGTATTTCCTAGCCTTGGCTCCAGGTTCACCAAGACCACAAAATGGATAAACGGTTATTAAAAATAGATCGCTGTAATCTTTTTTTTTTGTTTGTCTATTTTTTATATCCGCTTGTCCTGTGCTGGTTCGCGTGGGTCCAGAGTGTATCTAGGAAGCTACAGGCCCAAGGCAGGGAATAACCCAGGATGGGGTGCCAACCAATTGCATATTTTTTTTTACAACAATATTATAAAAGAGGCCATCTGTCTAGACTATCACTCGTGTGTTTCATCTGAGGAGGATCTCAGGGCTTCCCTGATTCTATTAGAGGAAAAGTTTACAAAAGTGAAGTCTGAGAAAACAGCTAAACACATGAAGGTATGGAGCTTTTTTTAGATAATGTATAATATGGAGCATTCATTCTAAGTAAAACTTTACTGTACAAATTACCTTCAGGTTTACACAGCATTTGTCCCTGTCAGAGTCAGTCCTAGAACACTGAGAAGAGGATAAAGGAGGAATCAGAGAAACTCCATTAGTTCTTGAGAGGAAGAGGAGACCAGACTGGCTGTACTGAGAGTGGAAGAGATGTAACAGAGCCAAAGAATGAAGCAGAAGATTGAAAACAAGGAACCGCATGTTGGTGAAGGAGGTTCTGATACTCATTAGCATTCACCTTACTTTATTCTAATAGTTCCTGTTTCAGCACTAAGAGTTGTAATGAACTCCAAAAGTAGACTATTGTGAATCGTCACCATTTGGAATAAAGTCTGTGCTGCTGTACTGTCAAAGTGCTCCCACTTACTAGCAGGTATTTCCCTTGTTTTGTTACACTTTTTAAAGCTGTCTTGTGCAGATGAGCTCACCTCAGCTTTTTGACTGTGATACTACAGCTTACCAAACATGTAGTCTGTAATAAGATATGCAAACCATGTGTACATTAAAAAGCATCTGCACTGTGTAAAGTTCTGTCCTACACACTGTGTATACCAAATAAATTGAGCACCTCTTAACGTGATACAAATGTTTGTCTGTGTTTTTGCAGAGTTCACAAGAGTTGCAAGCAGAGATCTTGAGCAAGACGTCTTTGAAGCTTTAGATTGCTATAGCCCACGTTTGCTTGAGATTTAAATCCAAAAGTGGAAGTGTTGGCAGAAGACTCGCCGAGATCCTTCGTCAGACTGAAACAAGGGTACACATATTTCTTTTCCCATTCTTGTTGTGAATGCTTAGTGTATGTTCTTATTTCTTTTTCACTTTTACTTTTCAAATTAGGCAAGATTTACCAGTTACTGGGCTTTAGGGTACTGATGGGTTGATTTTGTTATTAATGAACAGAGCAATGCCCCCTTTTCCATCCTGTGCTAAGATGAACTAACTTGCTGCCAACTATGGCTTTATATGTACTTTTGAAATTTTATTACGTACACCCAGCTAAAACTACGTCAGTCTAATCCAACAGTCCTGCAATAAATCCTTAATGAAGGTGTTAATATTCTTTTTGTTGATTCAATGATCATTGAATCAACACCATTTTATGATCATTTTGGAGGCTGTAGTTGGCTCTACTGTTAAACTGACAGGTGATTCTTTTTTGTCTATATAGTTTTTATCAGCCACAAAAACTATAGCCTCCAAAATTATGAGTTGACAAGGTCTGAGCAAAAACTGATTATTCTGACTTTCATGGAGGAGTATTTATTGCAAGACTGCTGGATCAGACTAACTAAATTTTAACTAGGTGTAGCTAATGAACTGACAACCGAGTGTAAACAACTTATAACATTGGAGTGAGTACATATTAAACTATCTCCTCGTGAGTCTGTCGATGCACCGGTGCCTCAAGGAACGTGCGCCTGCCGCCATCTAGTGGCCAAATTATAATACTACACCATGAAAGAGTAAAGTCTGTTATATTGTTATTTGAGTTTAGTCTGGGTCACTGTTTTGGTGCCTGAATTGTGTTGTAAAAGAGGTGCACAGTTAAATTTTTTGCTTGTTTTACAATATATTTTATTTATAATATAATATTTACTAAGAATAGGGTTAGGGGTTCTGTGCGACCTTAACCTACTCAATCATGTTTATTGAACATGTTTGTGGTTTTCACCATGAAAAATACACCTTTTTACTATTTTGACTTTATTTTACTTTTGTTTTATGGGTCCAATGTGTTGATACAGTACATCAAAATTAGAATTATTAAAAATTACGACAAATTTACATATCTTGAGGTTGTGCTGAAAAAACACTGGCATGGAAATTTTTTGCAAGTTTTTAAGGTGTTTTTAAGGAAAAAACAAAACTAGTATAAAACGACCAGTTATACCATAGACTCCTAAGGGTTAAGTAACTTAACTGCTTCTCCTTAATGTTAGGCCTCTGATGTCATAGCAGTTCGGACGGCTGTCCTGCACTGTCTTTCAGTTCTTCTTGGCGATGATGGCAGCGAGTTCTTCAAAGTGTGTTTTGTAAGTATTGCAGCTATTATATAGCAAGGATTTATCAAGTGGTGCTTTTTGAGTGGGAAATTTTCACCTTATTGTCTCAACCCTCCTTTATGTTTGCAGGAATCAGTTGTCACTGCAGATCATACACTGGTTCCTGTTGGGGTATTGACAGTTATACCCAACAGCCAGCAGCCGAGCCCAAAGCCCTGCACCCCCAACCATCAGGCACTGATATAATACTGAAAGGTAACATCATCACGGACGGTATTAAAAACCTGCCCCAAGCAGTTTGCTTCACATTTCGCTTGATATATGCTCTTCATCTTAATTGTCCAACAAAACTGAAGAACATCTTTGACTTCATTCAGAGGGTCCTGCTAAACTTGGGAGGAGGAAATCTGAGGCTAAACCTTCAGAGCTTGAAAAATGCTCTTTTGCAGTAGGTCTCTACACTTCATCTGTCAAACTCAAATATTTTGAGCTACTGGTTGATTTTCGTTGTCTTTTTTTACATTGTTCAAGTGTTCTATTTTGTATCATACAGATTTGAAGGGTTATATCTGTCTTTAGTAGCAGAAATTTGCTGGGATGCTTGATTGAAAGTTATGGAAAACAAAAGATCGATCTGCTGGCCAGATGTAATAAGCATCATAAACATGCCGTAATAATGTAAGGTGGGCGATGATGTATGCATGCAATCAGCCAGTTACGAGCTATGTTGGACGTACTGAAGAATGACATTTGCAGCAAAATAGACTTGCTGTCGTCTGATTTGCGCGTGGAGACTTCGTCAGTGAGAGAAAAGTTGAGACATGCCGTTGAGCCCATGCAGCAAAAACTTTGCTCTCATGACCACGCATCCACGGACCACAGTGACTCGTTAACCACGCTGAACTCTACGATTTCCACGCTAAAAATTCAAGTTCAGTTGCTAACAGATAAATGTGAAGACCTGGAGGGAAGAGTGAGGAGGAACAACATTAGGTTGGTTGGGGTGCCGGAGGGGATCGAAGGTGCGCGCCGACTGAGTTTGTCACGCAACTATTGAAAGAGCTGCTCGACCGTGCACATCGCACTCTGCTTTGTCAGAGTGATGTTTGGTTTTTCATATTGCATGGTCACTTTTATTTTCTAGTTATAATGTTACAGCTGTTAAACATTCCATACTGCACTGTATGTGCATACACTGATGTATTTGTTTGCGTAAACAATGCCACAACTCCCCACTCAGCCAGACAATACCCTTGACAGTTACCTGGAGGGAGCCAGCACTGCCAATCAAAGAATTGAATATTGCTGGGTATTTCTTCGCAACCAGTGTGTAGAGTTTTGGTTTTGCTTGTTTGCAGACTTCAGAGACAATGGATTCTTTGATGGCGGGCTTCTGGATAAAAACCTCCAGTTCTGTTGCATGGGACTTATCCAGGTGAGTTCATGAATTACAATGTTTTCATATAACGTTATATGTGTGTATGTTTGTGAGAAACAAGGGGTAAGGGCAGGAACAGACAAGAAGGAGAAACAAATATAGAGAAAAAGAGGAGGGGATGGGAAATTACACAGGAGAGAGAGGCAGAGAGGGGGTAGGGAATAAAGTTAAATATGGTGTGTACTGTAGATATATGAGGTGGTATCAAAAAGTTGAGACTAGCTCCGTTTACAAGAAAGTACTTTATCTATGTTTACACACTATCACCTTCAAAATAGTCCCCGTGTACAGCAATACATCTGTTAGTGTGTTACAAAACTAGTGTGTTACAAAACTAGTCTTGAACTGTACAGGCTGAGACTAAAGCATTACCCTTTGTTTCTGCTGAGAGACGTGCTACGTGACCCTAGCATACAAGTTCTTAGAACGGCGTTCACGGTTTGACTTCTGAGATTCAGATCGTGCTCTAGGTAATTTTTTTTTCTTTCAACTGGTTACTTCAACTTAAAATTTAAGTTCTTATGAGTTCGAGAACTTGGGTACCACTGTATTTGGATTAAATAATCCTTTACAGTGAATATAACAAGTAATAGGTATATAAACAACACAGCTTTGTTTGTAAAACAGAAAAATGCACCAATGATTTTAAAAAATCTTCACGAGTGGTGCATGTAGGATTGAACTGTTTGATATGTTTTCCTTTGCCTTGCATCTACTATCAATAAAGGTGTGGAGATCTAATTTTTTTCTACTTGTCCTCAGACAAGTAAACTTTTTCTTGTGATCAAATTTTTATTGGAGATTTATTTAACATAGAACAAGACGGAAAAGAACAAAACACACTCGACCCCCCCCCCCCCA
>JAODJW010000097.1:778904-791277 GCA_026777045.1 Hyperopisus bebe
GGGGGGGGGGGGGGGGGGGGGGATGTGCCGACGATCTTGCTGGCACAACACAGCAATGCCGTCGATGGTCAGTGAGGCATGCTGAGGAGGTCTCCTCTTGAAATTTATGACCATCTCTTTGGTCTTCCTCACATTGAGGAAGAGATTGTTCACCTTACACCATTGGACCAGTTGGCTCACCTCACTTCTATAGTTTCCTTGATGTTGTTTATGAGGCCCACTACAGTTGTGTCATCCGTGTACTTCACGAAGTGGTTTGTGCTGTAGGTTGGCACACAGTCATGTGTCAGTGGTGTAAAGAGAAGTGGACTTAGCACACACCCCTGTGGAACCCCTGCGCTGAGCATCCTGGTCCTGGAGGTGTTGCTGCCAACCTGTACTTTTTGTGTCCTCCCTGTTAGGAAGTCCAACACCCAGTTACAGAGGGATGTTTTGAGTCCCAATTGTCCAAGTTTATGAGTAAGCGGCTGGGGAACGATAGTATTGAATGCTGAACTGAAGTCGAGGAACAGCATTTGTACATATGAGTTCTTTGAGTTGAGGGCTGGATATAAAGCAGCAGAGATGGCATCATCTCTGGACCTGTTTGACCTGTATGCAAACTGCATTGGGTCGGGGGAGGA
Organism: Hyperopisus bebe; assembly: GCA_026777045.1. Classification (NCBI taxonomy): domain Eukaryota; kingdom Metazoa; phylum Chordata; class Actinopteri; order Osteoglossiformes; family Mormyridae; genus Hyperopisus; species Hyperopisus bebe. Next base: position 779,528 of record JAODJW010000097.1, read on the forward strand.
GGGGAGGATGGACTCGATGTTTTCCATGACCAGGCGCTCGATGGTAAGTGTCAGTGCAACTGGCTGATAATCATTAAAGCTGGATGGGTGGGGCTTCTTCGGAATCGGTATTATTATGGAGGCTTTGAAACACGTGGAAACATTCGCTTGGCTCAGGGAGATGTTAAAGATGTCCGTGAGGACATCCTTGAGCTCTTCTGCACAGTCCTTTAGAACACGACCAGGTATGTTATCTGGTCCAGCTGCCTTGCGTGGGTTTATTCTGGAGAGAGTCTTCCACACCCTGGTTGTAGACAGACACACAGCCTGCTATCCCTGGGGAGGGGTGGTCTTCTGTGCTGGTGTGTTGTTCTGTGTTTCAAAGTGACAGAAGTCATCATTGAGACTGTTCAGCAAAGAGATGTCATTATTACAAGTCTGGGGAGGTGGTCTGTAGTCCGTGAGGGTTTGAATGCCTCGTTAGAGGCTCCGTGCATCTCTTGTGTTGCTGAAGTATCCAAATATTTTATTGCTATATTGCTGTTTTGCCATCTTGATTCCACGGGACAGGTTAGCTCTTGCTGTAACTAGGCCTGCGGTGTCACAGGCCCTGAAGGCTGTGTTCCGTGCTTTCAGGAGCCTGTGTACTTCCCCTGTCAGCCATGGTTTCTGATTTGCTCAAAAAGTAAGTTTTGGTATGAGTGACATCTTCAATGCATTTTAAGATGTATGCCATAATGGCCTCAGTGTATTCCTCTATGTCTGTGTGGTACTTTTGAGTTTGAGCTTGAGTTTGTGGTTGATTAACCTGCAATCTCTAAATATAACATAAGTGTGACTAACAGTCTCCTCCATATGTATCCATACACAGATTTTCTGTGACGGATACTGTAGAAAGAATGACTGAAAAATGATGTCATACTTTATGACCCATGGATAGATGTAGTGTTAAAGAAACACTCAGACTCTCTTGTAACCAGTATTTTACACATCAACTTTTGTAGATCTCATGAAAAAGATGATTTTTATTTGTAGTTTTTTCCTATCAATTTGTTTTCTAGTTAGGGGCAGTACACATATATCATGTTTTACAAATGATGTTAAACATGTGGATAAGAGAAGGTCAATACAGAAAACCCAAATACTATATATCTAAAAATTTGCTAATTCACTTTAATGTTCACTGTAATATTTAGAAATTACCCCCACTGTTAGACATTGCTAATGAAAGTATTCAGTATAAGCTTTGGATATATTAGATAAATTATAACATTAAATGAAAATTGCTGTAATATATAACATGTTATCTATAAATACAGTACTATGCTGTTTTGACAGAAGGCATTGACTTTATAGTTTTTTTACGGGGGTACTTGGCATGCATGTTATAATTTACATGTTCTATCTATTATGGAAGCAAAATCGTTATTGTGAATAATGACTTATATGCAGCATTAATAATAAAATACGAGGTGCATTTTATTTGTGTTTTCTTCAATGAATGGCTCTCTTCAGTCACAAATGATTCTGGAGGACTGTAATAGGGAGATCATTTAGGGTAGTTCTACAGGGAAGGCAGATTCTAGGGAGACTGTGGGTGATTAGACCCATTATACAATATATCACTGCATGGCTGGATACAGTGCCTCATTTGGTTCTTGTCATATAAAAAAAAAAGAAAAAAGAGCCATACTTTTTATTCCTATGCATGCTGTCAATGTGCTAGTAAGTAAGAGAACACAGAATGCAATGGCGAAATTGGAGAAATTTAATCTCACAAAAGTTTACTACAGTAATTGTGTGAGGCTGTAAAAAATAAATTATGGAAGAGAACAGTGACATTAACCATGTCATATTTTTTCTCCTGCAGATAGAAAATGAACACAGAAATGGAAAGTAAATTCTTTCAATTATCTGTTTTGGCAAAGACACTAAATGTAAATGACTGTGTTGAGTCTTAGACACAGTATTTGTGACGTCACTGTAGTCGTTTTCCTTCATAACCATGAGTTGTTGACAATGTCATTACAGCATTAAAGGTAATGGCATATTGCATTATATATCAGAACCTTTCAAATGTTTTACGCGCTGTATGTCTACAACTGTGTTTGACTTAGGTACAGTTTTTCCAACACTTTAGGTCTTGAAATGTTGATCATATGTAACAAATTTCAAAGGCAATAAGTTGAATTGAATTATTAGTTATTAAATTACTTGTTTGTGATGTAAATTCTTCTCCAAGGAAGTACAATCATATGCAAAAGTCTTAGGCAATTAGATTAGAACAGTTTAGATCAGGGGTGTCAAACTGGGCCCCATTTCCTTTCCAAGGGCTTGGTAAAACACATTGTAGGCCAGCCTTGTTTCAGTCCAACTGTAAATGATATTACAGATGAAGAGATAGGGAAAGTTCTACGTGAGGTAGGAAAATAATTACAGAAAGGAAACAAGTTTTATTGTTTTGGTAGTAATTTAAGATGACGTGTCAAGTTTATGAACAGAAGACAGGAGGAAAACAGAATATTGTCCTTCTGGGCAGACTACCTTCTTGACTGTGAAGGTTGGTCATTGAAATTTATTAATTTTAATATTTAATAGATTTTGTCATGGAGCCTGAAGTTATGTAAGTTTTTTCTTCTACAGAAAAACAAACAGCTGTTTCCCTAGAAGAGGTGTTGATGTTTGCAGTTCCACCTGCTGGAATAACACCAGCACCACATATAGAGTTCCTACCAAGCTCACCATTTCCAATGGCTAACACTTGTGCAAATACTCTAAAATTGCCCCTTCTGGATTCCTACAATCTTTTTAAGACCCACATGGACTTTGGGATTCAGAAATCCCCAGGCTTCGGATGCATTTGAAATATAAAAATCATCAATGACTTGTAGGAGTTTGTGTGTAACTAAGATTTTCAAATCAGTGCAAGTTTCTGATTTTATTAAAGTTAAAGTAACTTCAAATATTGTACTGTATACAGAGTTGTGTTCCAGTGATATCTGAGTGACTTCCATTTCTGTTCTGAAGCATTTGATTCAACTTGAATAAAAATAACATCTATAGCCCTGCAATTCCTTTAAGAGTAATGTATAGGTCTGTAGCTGTCTCCCAGTTTCCTGGCCATTGTAGTGCATTTTCTTCTACAACCAATTCTAAATATTCTTGCATGTCAGGATTGCCACAGGGATTAATTGTCATTCTGGTCACAGAAAAAGCCTGTAGTTCATCTCCAATGGGAAATCCAAAATCCCTTGATCCAAATCTAGAGGAAAAATAACAATTAGTGTTAAATGTATCGAGTTTTATACCTATTTCCCGTTACTCTTAGATCAACTGTCATGAAGAGTTTGATTAGCAATTTTTTCCCTGATCATTTTAACTACATTAGAACATGGCAGGTGAATAGAAAAATTTAGGGGAAGTACTGAATTTGTTACAGAAGCACAAAATATTGTTTTCAATGTTCTATCAAGCATCTTCAGTCATCCTTGTATACCTGTGTGGTAAGCAGTAGAGTTCATCCGGTACTCCCCCTGGACACGATGCTAGTCTTGACTGCCGAATTCTGTGCTTGTTCCAGAGTTCTGTACATTCATCCAGGTCTTTTTGCAGAATATTGTGGAAGCAGAATCTGAACAGACTTTGGTGTTCATCGCTACCATTAAAATGTCCTGCATCCCGGAGATCCCCAAACAAGTCCTAAGATGGTCATAACAGATGTGACAGTATACATAAATTCATTCAAGGATGGAAGTGAGAAAGTTAAACATACTTATATTATGTAATTTTTTTTAGATGTATTTCATCAGTTCATTAAATCTTATCATTAAACCATGCTGAGAACTTGTAAAAATATTAAAATGAAATTTTATACATTTACTTATCTTTAAAAATATTTTTCCTCAACCTTGCCTTTTTGAATCCACTTTTTTATTAATGTTTTCTTCCAGTATTGAAATATGAATTTAAGTCAGTATATATGCATATATTAACCATTATAGCAATGCTACACCTCTGTTCTTCATTAAATTCAAACATATAAAGTTGAGATCGTATGCATGCCTTTTACTCACACGCACTGTATCATAGTAAAGCCTATCATCAATAAGTAATGGACTCAAGTACTACAACCCAGTTCACAAGATGAATTTTTAAGGTTAATGATAGTTGGACTCAGGTACAGTCTTCATATGTCCTCCTTGTTTATTTTGCTTTGAGAGGTAAACATTGTATTGTATGTGCCCTACCTTCCTTTTTTGAAGAAGGACCACCAGGATTCAAAACACTGATTGCTCATTGATGAACCATACATGTGACTCGATGAACCTGCATAATAGTCTGTATGATGATGCCGCAGGGTACACTGAATCGCTGCCATCGTTCCATTTTCTGTTCCACAGTCTGTTCGTAATCCAATGGGGACTACACCGTTGCTTTGAACACATTTAATGAAATTCTGAGCAATAACATTTGGGTTGTTGTTAGACAGCCCAATAAGTAAGCCACATGATTCTCCTGGAAAAGCCATCAATACAGCCAGATAAAGCCATACCGAAAGGTTTGAGCTTGTCATACCTGTCTACGTGCCAAACGTAGTTGGGTCCCATGCACAGCAAATTTGCCAGTGTTAAATTAACACTGCATGGTGTTTATATAATTCTCACCAAATCAGTGTTACATTTAACACTTTACAGAGTGCAATGAGTGTTGTTTTATAGTGCTCAGTTGACACCATAGAGTGTTAGATCATTGTAACTCCACCTCTTCCCAGATTCCAAGCCCATACAGTATAGGTGGCACACAGATGCATAATGGGTGGCCTCTATCTGCTCCATTTTAATGTGCACACAAGAACTCACATGAGAATCATAAGCGCCACTCTGATTTACCAACCATCATGAGAAAGACTCTGACCAAGAAGGACCTCTCAGTCTTTACTTAATATGTACTAAGTTTTTCTTGGCTCAGTGCTGATTTATTTTTTTAACATCAAATGGCTGTGTGCTATGACGTTAAATAAAGCCTTGCTTTTCATGGCTTTTTCTTGCATATGATTTTTAAGCTAGAAAAAAGCTGTATTTGCGTATGTGTAATGGTAGGTGTGATGTATTTGTTGATGTAAGGTGATTTTGGTTACCCGTTCTAATTTTGGTTGATGGGTTTTGTATATGGAAATGTGTTACGAGAGTTGTGACACCCTTTGCTATGCAGCTCCTGGTAACACCTACTTCCCTGTAAACCAATGATGTTGGATATTTGCATACCATGATATTATACAGCCTTTTAAGAGATTTGTTTTTTCTATCCACCATGATGATGTTGAATAAGGCAAGTATAAGAAACCTTACTCTAAGTATCTTAACAATCCCTGAAATGGAATTCCCTGGGGTCTGTGAGTGATTGGTGCTTTCTGTGGCGCCTCCCTGGCACTGGAGACAAATGCCACAATAAGGCAAATGTTAAACAATGACAAATCTGAGCTGAACTGTCTTCCAGGAAAAATGTCACATTGCATGCATTTGAAACAGAACCAATCAAAACTCACAGCTATCATTGTCACTATACTGCACAGACCACCTGGCATACATCAACTCAAGCATAAGAAAAGGCCTGGATTCATAATGCTACAATGTGATAGAGACTAACATCCATGACATACCATCATAGAACACGGTGTGTTCTAAAATTTAAGCCCAATAAAAATCTGAATATTAAATGAGCAAAATAATTTGATTTGTTCTTCTATCCCAAGTTGTGGTCTAAAAGCTATAAGGCCACCACCCATTATACATGCTTTAGGGAAAATGCACTCCTGTAGCCACTAGGGGAGCTCTCACCTTCTCTGAGCCCTGTTAAATAATTATGTTATGCATTCTAACAAGCTTTATTATATAAAAGCACTGCTTTTACACTAACACTCCTGCTGAGAGGCTAGTTTGATTACCAGTCTTGGCGTTGTCATTAGGAACACATGACGATTTGCATAGTGCTGTTCCACAGTGGATTCTCACTGGTATTCCCCAAGACTGGTACCATAAATTTTATTCAGTTTCATACCACAGGCGATTGCGAGAGGGCTCAATTGGTTTACACTTATACTGGTACAAGGAAACTATTTTATATGTTAAAAAAAGAAACGATTAAATTTTTAAACATTATTTCTCTAACTCAATCCCAACTTTAATGCACAAGTAAGGTAAGAGTCAGACAGAAGAAACATGTGTTCAGCTTAAAAGAACACAGTGGGCTGGTTTTCAGAAAAATCAAAGCTAACTTCATGTAAAGTTTATATAACAAGTGACAAGGCCTTGTTGGTCAGAGTCTTTCTTATGATGGTGGCTTTATCAAACACAGTAGTTGGCTGCCCCAGACATAAGCCAGCCATTATTTACCTGGGGCTTGTTTCACAAAGCAGGCTTTCTTGCTCAGCCAGATAACTTGCCAGAATTAAGGTAGTCTGGGCTAAATAGACCTTATTTTCATCAACTTACATTTAGCCCAGACTACCTTAAATCTGGCAAGTTATCTGGCTAAGCAAGTAATCCTGCTTTGTGAAACAGGCCCCTGGGTGCCACCTACAGTATATGGGCTTGGAATCTGGGAAGAGGTGGAGTTTCAGTTATCTAACACTCTATGGTGTCAACTGAACACTATAAGTGCTAATAAAATTTAACACTATACAAAAACACTCATTGCAGTGTTAAATGTAACATTGATTGTGTTAAATATAACATTGATTTGGTGAGAATTATATAAACACCATGCAGTGTTAATTTAACACTGGCAAATTTGCTGTGTGGAATGATAAGTACGTCTAATAAACCTACGACCTCTTTTCCGTTTGAAGTGTTCGCCCAACAAGACATTTTTCAGTAGACACACACTGCACTGAGAAAACCATGAGAGGCAATAAACACCTACCTTTTCCATTTTGAGTTAATGTTAATGTGTTTTCTGACTTGTAAATTTGTTTCCCGATTTGTACATTTGTTTTCTGATTTGTTAATTTGTTTTCTGATTTGTAAATTTGTTTTCAGTTTGTTAATTTATTTTCTGATTTGTAAATTTGTTTTCAAGTTTGTAAATTTGTTTTGCACTTCAGGGCTTCCGTAGTACTTTTCCCTGTTCCACCACAAATAATTCAGCTCAACAGCTATGTGGTCATTAGCACAAGGGGTTGAATCAGGTGTGTTAAACGAGGGGAAACCCAAAAATGTGCAGGGCTCCGGCCCACCAGGACTGGAGTCTGACACCTGTGGTATAGATTATAATTATCAGGGCCTGTCCAACCCTGCCCTTCGTGTCCCATCTTATTAGGCCAGCAGGTGTCGCTGGCCATCCTGTCCTCTTCCCTGTTTCTTGCCCTTCAGCCCCAGTGTGCCTAGTCCCTAGTGTATTTTCCATTTTTGTTTATTTCTAGTTTTCTTATTCTGCAGTTTCTCCTGGTTCATTGTGATTATTTTGGTGTGTCCTAGTTTCTAGTTGTTCCTGGTGGTGTGTCCCCTAGTTCTTGCTATGGATTCTTAGTCTTTAGTGTTAATTCTCTTAGTTCTGTGCGTTCTTAGGGTTAATGTGTCCACCTGTTTCTCGTTGCTCCTGTGTCTCCCTTAACTGGTTCATTGATTAGGTTACACCTTGTTCCTTGTTTTTCCTGGATGTTTATGTATTTATGTGCCTTCCCTGATGGTGGTGTCATGGTGGAATGTTGCCATGTGTGATGGCCCTTATATCCTGTTCCTGGTTCTGCTCTCTGTGTTGCCCTGCTTCCTGGTTGCGTTTACCTTATGCTTTTTATAGATTGCTTTTAGTATTAAGTTCTGTTATAGTTTTCTGCCCCCTTGTAGTCCATTATTTTATGCGATTCCCAGTGTTTTCTGCTTCCCTAAAATAAAAAATGTCACGAATTGAACTACAAGGACCAGGGGAACAGGCAAAGGAGATCAGGATTGGGGTAAAAAAAAAAAAGGGTTTAATTGGGAGACGAAGGGGCATAACAGACAAACACGACACAACACTACGTTGACAATCCAATGACAGAACTAGGGAAACAAACTCTGACGTGGACTTAAATACATAGAACTAATACAGACAATTGGAAACAGCTGTTAAATACTGGGAATCGACATGAGGTTAACAAGGGGGGGCGTGGCACAGGAGGATCAGCACGATCGAGGTGTGACAAACTGCCCCCCCCAAAGGCGCACACACCGGGCCCCAGGGGAGCGGAGGGACGGAACTGGGGACACAGGACCTGGAAAACGAAAGCAAAAAAAAAAAAACAGGGAACAGGGAACAAGCGAAATACACAGAACAGGCACAAAGAGAACAAGTCAGACAACAAATGAAAAACCATGGGAAAAGCAAACAGGCACAGGGGCAACAACACAGGAGACACAGGGGGAACACCAAACGGGAGGAACAAAGGGGCCAGGGGCAAACGAAGGAGAAACAGGAGGAGGAGGAGCAGACACAGGAGGCACAAAGGGACCGAAAGGCACAGAGGGACAGGGGGTAGAAAGGCAGGGGGCACGGACGCGAAGGGCCGGGGGAAATGGAGAGCCGACGGGAACCCTGGCAGGCGAGGGACAGAAGCCATGGGGGCAGCAGGCAACCGCGTGGCCGGCGCCAGAGAGACCCTTGGCGAGCGTGAGGAGGGAGCAGGAGGGAACCCTGCAGGTGGCAAGGAGGAGGGCGAAGGGACTGACGAATGGGGCAAGGAGGAAGGGGAAGGGGACACAGGCGAAGGGGAGGAGGGAGCAGCAGCCATGGCAGCCGCCGGCCAAGGCGTAGGCAACTGCCGAGTCGTAGATGGGGAACCCGCAGGCGACCAACAAAGTGCTGCAGGCAGGACTGCAGCCAGCTGACGAGGCGCCACAGGCAGAACCGGAGGCAACCGCCGAGCCGGAGGCCCCGCAGGCGACCGCCGAGCTGGAGCCAGAGGACCCGAGGGTGAGCCAGGGGGCAGGGCGGGCAGGACGGGCAGGACCCGACCTCGGCGCAGGTGTCCCCTCCCTTTACGGGATACTGATAGGTGAGGACCTGGCCGGGACTTGCCACACCGGGGTGATGGTGGGGGAGTCTGTGGGGAGGTCAGGGTTATCCCTGAGGGGTCCCATTCAAGCTCCTCCTCCATCTCTACTAAGGGAGGAGGGGCGATGGTTTGATTGATAGGGACCCCCTCAGGGACTAGGACCGGGGGCACGGGAGTAACATCCAGGGAATCAGGGATGTCCATGGGGAAGGGATCCAGGGGCCAAACAGGAACCCGGATTGCAGGCGAGGCAGTAGTGGGCGGAGCTGGGAGCTCAGGTGGAGCAAACGCAGTGGGTGGTGCTGCCGCAGTGGGCGGTGCAACTGGCAGCGACGCAGCAGTTGCTGCGGGTGGTGCAACCGCAGTGGGCGGTGCAACTGGCGGTGACGCAGCAGGAGCAGGGGGCAGGGCAGCTGGAGGCATGGGAACCACAGGGGGCAGGGCAGCTGGAGGCACAGGAACCACAGGGGGCGAAGCTGCAGGCACAGGAACCACAGGGGGCGCTGCCCGCTTCCTGAACCGGGGAACCCGCGGGATAGCGTCCCAAATGGACCTGGTCCCTTTAAGGGACAGGCGCGTCCCGGAAAAGGGTCATGCTGCTGATGTGGGCAGTGAAGCGGCGGGTGGACGGTCAGGGCAGGCAGTAGCAGGCGCGAACACCGCCAGATTAAGCACCAGGAGGGATTCTTCCCGACACGCAGCAGGGCAGACAGTGGAGAGCGAGACAGCCCCCAGGGAGACTTCCTGCACGTCTTCCTGTCTCCTTCCTGTTTTCTCTGCTTCTTCCGGCTTGCTGTTTTCGGCGACATTGCGGGCACCTCTGGCAGCCCTGCCAGAGGACCGTAAGCTAATCCATGGGCTGCGACTTCCCATTTCAAGTTCGCCTCAGCTACCCTGCGTCTCAGCCGCCACAGATTTTCGCGCACCTCCCCAGTTAGGTGCGTGTCTCCGGGCAGGGACATCTCTTCCAAGATGTCCCTGCACCGGTAGGCTAGAGCCCGAAGCGGGGGATCATCCAGGACTTCGGGCTGATCGAGCCAATGTGTTGCCGTGTCGGTCAACCTGAGGTATTCCTCTTGCGTCAATCGAGGCATCTTCTTTGTGAGTTCCGTCATTCTGTCACGAATTGAACTACATGGACCAAGGAAACAGGCGAAGGAAATCAGGATTGGGTTAAAATAAAAGGGTTTAATTGGTAGACGAAGGGGCATAACAGGCAAACACGGCACAACACTACTTTGACAATCCAATGACAGAACTAGGGAAACAAACTCTGACGTGGACTTAAATACACCAAACTAATACAGACAATTGGAAACAGCTGTTAAACACTGGGAATCGACATAAGGAGGGGGGCGTGGCACAGGAGGATTGGCATGATCGCGGTGTGACAAAAAACCCCTTTTTTGTTGGAATTGTAAGTGGATCATCCACCTCATTTCCTGCGTGCACCATGCTCCATCACTGTGACATATAACATTAGAATACATGCAAAGGAACAGCAATGAAGCAAAAAATAATAGCAATTTGAGAAATTTGTTTTCATGTCTTATTACTGCTATCATAGTGAAAGGTTAAAAAACACTGCTGTGTTTATCAATCCTCACCTCAGGGGCTCCCCAGCCATTCCATGTATTTGTTAAATTTCACCACCACTTTCACTCACTTTATATAATTATATAATTTGACGAGGTACTGGTTAGCAAAACTGGGTGTGCTATGGAAAAATACATGGGTGTGTTGAATGGCTACTGCAAAAACTGGGGTGACTTTAGGAGAGTTTTTGAAATGGCTAAGCTAACACACTTTGATAATGTAATTTTACACCAACATGAAGACCATTTAAACATCATTTTGAGTTTTTCACACTGAGTGACAGTGGGATTCCTTTCACCAGCCAGGCTCCTGGGGCTAAGCAGAGCGGAGGAGACCCCTACTTGACCCATTCAGGATGGTCTTGGCACTTCAAATGCCTCTCCCTTGCAATCAGTGAGTGGATGTCCTTAATATTAATTACCTCCTTGCTGGGTGATTGTGTACCTTCAGCAGACCTGGAAGCCCTTCTTTTCCCCCTATGCTTTAGGAAACACTCAAAAAATCAAGTGCATGACCCTCTCTGATTCTATAAACCTGTCCAAAATCACTTTGTGATGTATGTCAGTCACAATTACTATTGTAGTACTTGAGACCCGGAGAACCTGACAAACGCAAAATGCATTGATTTTCGCATTCATTAATCTCAGGCTTGTGACTTTGCATACGTATAACACACAGTTATGAATCGCATATCTTTGCAATTAAGAGAACTCAATCTGCTCATCCAAGTTGTAGCTTTTTAAGCTAAAATATTCCAGAGTAATCCTTTGTATAACAAGGCATACATTTCAAACATTTTCCATGAAAAAGCACCCCTAATTATCCATAAAATATCAATATTATTCACACAAGATGGAAAACAAGGCACATATTTGCTTCTGCAATGACACCCTTCTGGGACAAAAATATTGGTAACAGTTCACTAAAAGCAGTCATTATATTACATTATACGTACTTTCATAATACATTATAGTACATTCATAAAGTATTATAAACATGGCTATAACTTCATGAAAAGGCATGACATTATAGTGATTATTAGGAATGCACTGATACCGACATCGGGTATCGGGCCGATACTGCACTCATACACTGATACTCGTACTCGTAAAAATTGCCCAATACCAAGGACCGATACCACTTA
>JAODJW010000097.1:828567-844863 GCA_026777045.1 Hyperopisus bebe
GCCTTTGAGGCAAAGTATTACCCTTGCTGCAGACAGAAGCCTGATGATTAGTGTCTCATCTCTGGAGCATCTCAGGCATTTTTCTTTTTTTGTTTGCATTCACAGATCTTTATGGGGACCTGAAAAATGGTCCCCACAACATAAAAAACAGGTTTTTATTACATTAGGGGGGGCATTTGCTTCAGGAAACTTACACAGAAATTCACAGAAGTATTAATAAATCAGTGTCTTGATTTTGATTTTAAAAAATGTTGTAGTTCAAATGCATTGTAATAATTAACCAAAACATGATTGTTACTTTTTATTCGAAAATATGTTTTTCCTTTTACTAGTCCTTTTCTTTATACAGCCAATTTAATATTCTGCAATCCATAAAATTAAAATATGATAGTAAGAAATATAAATCTTCCTACTGAATTTATGCACTTAGCTTCAATGCAGACATGTCTAATATTCAGTCACAACCAGGGGTGTCGTTAGGGGATTTAGCCCCCCCCCCCAATAAATGTACACTAATAATGTGGGCCATCTCCATCAGACCCCCCTAAAGAAGGCTTGGCACCTCCCTTCATAATTCTTTAGTGACGCTTCTGGTCACAACAGACACAAAAGAATACAAATAAAGCACTGAGTTATCAAAAAAAGCTGGATTTTATTCTTCTCAAGAGCACTGCGTAGTGGTGCCCAAAAACGTCCCTTTAAATAAATTGTCACTGCATATACATACATACATATATATATATACACACACATACACACACACACTCTTCATACTTGTGGCAGCGTCAAAAGAATATTTCTAAATCATTATCATTCTAATAGACAAAATAGAAAATTACTGGTGTTTTCTTAGTTTAAGTTACTCAATCTGCTCCTAAGAAATTCTATTGTCTGGAGGTTTTTGGTGTAACCCTGCAGAAGAATTACTTTCCTTTTCTTTATCACATTGATTTTACTCCTGTTTCACAAAAAATAAACAAATACAATAAGGTTACATATTTAGAAAACCTATGGATTAGGATTTTTTAACAACCATGGACTATGAGCTATCAGAATCTAGCTAACATGAGCATTTAAATCTGGTGGTGAGAATTAACTGCATATAAAACTTGTTTTTGGTGTTACCTGACAATCCTGGATGAGATCATCCTCACTCTCCCTAAGGTACAACCCCGTTTCCGAAGAAGTTGGGACGCAATGCAAAATGTAAATAAAAAAACAGAATGCAATGATTAGCAAATCATATAAACCAATATTTAATTAAAACTAAAACAAAGGCAACATATCAAATGTTGAAACTGAGATATTTTATTGTTATGACAAATACTGTATATGCTCAAATTGAATTTGATGCCGGCAACACTTTTCAAAACTGTTGGGACGGGGCAACAAAAAAACTGGAAAAGTTGTGTAATGTAAAAACAAAACACTTAGTTGAATATCTCACAACTAATTACATTAATCGGCAACAGGTCAGAAAAGAGGATTGGGTATAAAAAGAGCCTCCTAGAGAGGCAGAGTCTCTGTGCAATGAAGATGGGGAGAGGTTCATCACTCTGTGAAAGACTACGTGGGTAAATAACTCAACGATTTCCAAATAATGTTCCTGAAAGCAATATGGCAAAGTTTTTGGGAATATCATCACCTACTGTACATAATATCATTAAACGATTCAGAGAATCTAGAGAAATCTCTGTATGCAAGGGACAAGGCTGAAAACCAATACTGCATATCTGTGATCTTCGGGCGCTCAGTTCGCACTGCATTAAAAAGACACAATTCTACAGTGGAAATCATTACATGGGCTCAGGAACACTCCCAAAAACAACTGTCTGTAAAAACAGTTCGTTGTTGTATTCACAAAGCAGGATGGAACTCTACCATGCAAAGAAGAAACCATGTCTGAACATGATCCAGAAACACCGCCGGCTTCTCTGGGCCCAAGTTCATGATGGACTGAGGTAAAATGGAAAACTGTCCTGTGATCTGATGAATCAAAATTTCAGATTCTTTTTGGAAATCATGGACACCACATTCTCCAGATTTGAGGAGAGTGATCCAGCTTCTTATCAACAGACAGTTCAAAAGTCAGCATCTGTGATGGTATGGAGGTGCAATAATCTGGGAAGGCACCATTAATGCTGAATGATATATAAAGGTTTTGGAGCAACATATGCTGCCATCCAGATATCTTTTTCAGAGAAGGCCGAGTATATTTCAGCAAGACAATGCCAAACCACATTCCGCGTGTATTACAGCATGGCTCCAAAGTAGAAGAGTCCGGGTCGTAGACTGGCCTGCCTGCAGTCTAGATCTGTCACCCACTGAAAACATTTGGCACATCATGAAACAAAAAATACGACAAAGGAGACCCTGAACTGTTGAGCAGCTAAAATATAATATCAGGCAAGAATGGGACAATATGTAATTTTCAGAACCTCAGCAACTGGTCTCCTCAGTTCCCAAACATTTACACAGTGTTGTTAAAAAAAGAGGTGATGCCACACAGTGGTAAACATGCCCCTCTCCCAATATGTTACTTCTTGAAACATGTTGTTGGCATCAAATTCAAATTGAGCATATATTTATTATAAAACAATAAAATTTATCAGTTTCAACATTTGATATGTTGGTTTTGTTCTATTTTCAAATAAATATGGTTCTTTTATGATTTGTAAATCATTGCATTCTGTTTTTCACAACATCCCAACTTTTTTGGAAACGGGGTTGCATATGATGTGAACATGGATGGCTGCATCTTGTCTTTTGTCAATATTTTGGCTCTATAATGACATTTATCTAATAGAAAATATTACAGTTACAATTACTACGTAATAAGTAATTGGCAAATTAAAGATACATATGCATGCTTTGCGTTTATATACATAATTCAAGGTCTCCAACAGAAGTTGTAACTTTGACCCTGCTAGTCTGCCTTTATCTCTCGTGACTCAGGCAAGGTTCAGCGTATACCAGTCCAGCTTCCCCATGAAAGTCTCCTCCATGGGGATTGTTATGGTTCTCCTGAACACCTCCTTAATCTGGGGGGGGGGGGATTTCATGAGAATACAAAAACCATTTGGCCGAAGAAATGTATAAACCTGTAATAAAGTACACGGTTCCATAGCTGGTAAAAATAAAATCTTACTGGAGTTCACTGAAAAAGAGCAGGCCACCTCTCGCTAAAATCTTCACCATGAGGGCACAAACTGACAACTTCCTGCTCTCTTTTCAAAGTGTTGACTTCCAACTCAGGCAACAGGTTCACCTGCTTCCTGAATTTGGGTAATTGCCCATGTTTTATTTTATACTCTGCAGCCATCTAGTGTCTTGTAGACAGGAGTACTTTTGAATTAAAGCCTCCACCACTACCATCATCTGGCTGCTGCTTGGATTTGCTGTGTAGTTGAATGTGTCATCTGCTAATCTGTCTAGTGTATGTACTCGTGCTCTGGGGTTTCTTAGAAGTGCACCATCTGCAAGATAAGCACTACAGTATGTCCTGCTTTCAGAACGACTTCCACATCATAAGAAAAAAGTTTTGAAGCCAAAATGTTACCAGATATCAGGAAAGATTCATATATAAATAAGGTTATGTGGGTTTGAAATTTACTTCCAAACTGAAAAGTAGGAAAGGTAACCTCCAATAACGTTCTTCAGGATGCAACCATAAAATCATGGAAAAATGAAAATATTTTGGCTAATATTATAGAAATATACAAATGGAATATTTAAATGAAACTATTCCGGAGTGACCGGAAAATCGTTTTCATCTTCACTCAGTATGAGAATTTGTTATCAGTCATACAAGTATGTGGTAGGCCTAACAAGATTGTATTTGTACTTGTTCATTCTCATGCTTTTGTAACACACTGGCACTGGATTTATAAGGCAGATAAAGAAATGTCCAGATCTGAAGTTTAAGAAGTTGCAATGATTATTATTTTCATGTTAACACTGTTTTTGATTTTGTCATGAAGCGTTTAAGCAGCATTCCCATTCAATGATGTGATACATGAAAAAGTGGCAGTCAGTGAGAATCTTCTCTAAAAAATCTTCCCAGCCTGATATTACAGAACCAAGGCTCGTTTTGACTCGGCAATATAAAGGGAAACCAGACGCAGGTAAAGTTTACCAAAAGTAATTTTTTAAAATCCCCAACAATCCATTCACGCAGGCTGGAGAGAGGGAACCCCAAACCCCAGCCAGATAGTTCCTCATATGCAGTTGGCTTAATTAGATGACCCGTATGACCTGCACCAATGCTCCATCCTGCAAGACAAAACATGACAGAAAACAGCCCAACAGGAAGCAGTAATGGACAAGCCCGTAACACCGGCAGTTTCATCAAGGGGACAAACACTGATCACAGAAAAAAAGACTAAAATGCCCCTATATTAAGTATGTCACATGACTTCCTCCTGGGATCAATAAATTAAAGTCTTAAGAGGAACTCAGCAGGAACTGAGGAGGTTCCATATGTGATTTTTTACTATAGTAAAACCTTGCACAACTTGTGTTAAAAGGATACGCATAAAATCACCAAAAAAAGAACAGTCAGCCTTATTAATTTCCTTTCATGTTCTCTACAGTAAGTCACCCTTAGGCTAGGAAAACTGACCCTTAATCATTGATTCACTCTGCATGTCTCTAGATCAGGTTTGGGCAATTATTTTCTGCTCACCAAGTCAACAGGGGAAAAAGTTTGATGATTATTATATACTATGAAATCTACAACAGCAGCCCTGTTAGATTTTACTTTACCCTTGATTTATGCAATCTGATAGTCTTCCACACTGTAAAAAATAAAAAGTTGGGGGAAAAAAATTAAGGCAACCTGCTGCAAAGCATTTTTAAGTTCTCAACTTCACGCTCATGTAGTTGGGCTGTCTTACAATTTCCTAAGTTACACTGTGAGTTCTTACAAGGCAGTGCTTTAAGTTTACTCGACTTCACTTTGCAAGCACAAATAGTAAGTGTGATTTTGCTGAGATTGAAATGATTAGTTGGGTGAACTATTATAACCCGAAGAAGAAAAGCAGGTTAGCACAACTGCGTGGTGATTGAAGTTGAGAAAACTTAGAAATTCTTTGCAGCTGGTTGCCTTACATTTCTAAGTCTGCTCAAATCCCTCTAAACTTACTTTGTGAGTTTAATGAAAAACATAAAGAATTAAAGGCAATTAATTAAATGTTCATCTTAATCACAGAGACAATCAATTATTAAATACAACTTTTTATTTCACTCTCCTTTTTGAACATTGTGTATACTCATACACACATTTATTAATCTTTTTTAATGTAAATTTAAGTTTAAAGGAATATATAAAGTACAATGTCTTGCAGCACCACACTCCACCTTAAAAGATCACTGCTGACACGCACACACTTCAGCAAAGCACCACAAGAAAGATGTGTGCCCTAATTATTAGGCTATATACTATATACTAACCATGCCTGATTGCATATGAACAGAACTTTTCTGTCAAAAAACATCTTTGAACATTTCACAAAAAAGAATTCCTCTCACACTGGGCATATACAAACACTTCTTTGCATTTAAAATATCTTAAGGTTACAAAAAAGATAAAGAACTCCTGTAATATCATCAATCTCTGGAACAAAGTCGTACAGGTCCAAATAAGAATGCATATTACAATCATGAATATGATAAGGTTTCGCACAAAAAATTAAAATGGGGTGCTTGTTGTGGAATTTGTCTATGTGCTCGAGATAAATGTGACTGGAGTTCTGTAAGTGCAAACACACTCAGGGTAGAGACAGGGTAATGACCAAAAGCGGCATTGATAGTGACGCAACCTGCAGTGCATCAGGAGAGGGATTCTCAAATTAGCATATTTTGCATTGCATTCCAAACCTGAAAGCACACATTTTAAAATGAGAAATTCTTAGATTCAATTTATCCAAAAATAACGTACAGCCTAACACTGCTTCAATAACCATAAAGACAAATCTCTGTAAAAATATTTTAGTATAAGTTTTAGGTCTATGTCATGTAGCTGTAATAATACTGTATGGAGCATAAGAATACGTATTCATACATTACCCAGAAAATTCTACTGACAAGATAAGAGGGATAGAAACGATGAATTCTGAACGCACATGACTGCTATGCTATGCTATGTTTTGGTAGTTATGTGGCAATCCTCATAGATAGTCGCCGCCATGTTCGTCTGATTTTACCTGTGCAGCTCCTTCCGAGTACGTTTGGGGCTATGCCCGAAATGCGCGTTATTCATTGGTTGTTGTGGCGTATTTTCCCGGGATTTCCTGATATGACGTAAAGGAAATCTCCATCTATGTCACGCCCACAGAGGCGGGACCTGACGGGTGTGGCTCGTCTACCGACCATTAGCTCCCTTTATAAGCCAAATCATCGCAAAGCTCCAGTGCGAAGTATTGAGCCAATGTTCCATTGCCGTGCTGAGCGTTTTTCTTGTCTCTCGTCTGCCCGCATTTACCCTCCTTGTCTGTCACCCGTTAGTGCTCTCCTTACCTGCTTACCTTCCTTCCTCAGACCAGCTCCCGTACCTAACCCACCTGCCCTGCTGAGCCCGGCATCTCCTGTCCTCCCCTCCACACGTGTCCTGTACCTGTGTCTCGTCGGACGGATCCCCCTGGCAACGACCCCTGCTTTCGGACTTCGACCTCGACTCCTGCGTGCCCCTTTGGTACCGGGTTTTTGGCTCTCCTCTTCGGGGATCACCCCCCCGTCTCCGGCTTCTGCCGGTTACGCCTTGCCGAAGCGGACGACTTTCCTCCGCTGCGCGGCACTCTTACTTACCTTTGCTGACTCACCACTTCTGAAGTCATTAAACCCTCGTTGTCCCTGCATTTCTGGGTCTCGGTCTCCCTTTGTGTGCAAGCCTGACAGTCTACAATCTTGTTTTCGAATTTTTCGATTCTGTCAAGTATTGCTTGTGCACGCTCAATTTAAAAGTTTTGCTTGATTTCATCGCATCTACAAACCCTGATCGGATTCTCAGGAATCAAAAAAGGCAGGTAGGACGTTAATACATCGTTTCACCTCAAAACTGACAAAGTTGCATTGCAGTCTGATGTCCCAAAGTGGTATTTTTTATCGCCGGGATGAGTCAGGGGCGTGCATGGTGAGGTGTCATGGCGGACCAAATCGATGAAAACACTGCCTCATTTCAGCTCAGATTAAACCATCCTCTCCTTGCTGTACCTCAAATATATTACTTCAATGATCGAAATAACATTTATAGGAAAATGGTGACTCCAGCTGCTGAACCTGGTATAGCGAGAACTTACCTTGAGGAAACATTTTCCAACCTGCCTACAATTAGTGATGATTTGAAGAATGGTCATGTTCTCTACGTACATATCATAGCTGCCAACAGAAGTCAAACAGAGACGGAACGATTCTTAAAATGTCATTTTCCCGAAGTTGATGGACATTCAGGAGTTCATCACCATTAAATTCAAGCATTAAGACTCTAGTGAATCAGACTTTGAATAAATTTAAGAAGTTAAGTGATCCAATGAGTTTTAAAGGTTTTCCTCAACCTGTTCCATAAGATTCCATCTTCAGATTAAGACCCCATCTACATTACAAGAAGTTGGTACTGACCCCTCTGCCCTTGATCAACTTAATCAGAACACTAGCTCCAACCCAACAGCCAGTACATCTGACAGCCATTTTGATGTTCAACCTCCAATTCCATCAGGATCCTCGGATCTTTCACCAATGCCTGGTCCATCATCATCGTTCTCCACCTCATCTGTGGAAGTCGTTGCTACCCCACCGCCACGCCCTTCAAGAGAAATGGTTACGCCAAGGAAACAGAAGCTCAAGAAACGCCTAAAATTTGTGTCTGTTTCAAAGAGTGAGCAGAGGGAGAGACTTTCAAAGAAAATTGCAATTTTGAAAGAGCAAGTAGATAAGCAAAAACATGTAAAAATTAAACAATTAAATCAACAACTGAAGTGAAAGACCAAAACTATTTAAATTAAAACTCAAATTATTCACGATCTTCAAAGGAAACTAAAGGAGGCCACCACATCTCAGGATGAGGAGAAACTCAAAAGACTTAAGAGAACTCAATAACGATTAAAAAAGTCGAATAAAGTGAAATGTGCCAGTGTTGCAGGTGCTTCTGTTTCTCTAGAGAAATACAACCAACTTAAAAGGAATCCTGATGAGAAGGACAATGTCATTAGAACCTTAGAAAATGAAAAGTTAGAACTAGAGGACACAGTGAACTGAAAAAGAAGAATCCTGTGGTTGAAACAAAGAAGGATGGCAAAACTTATTCAGTGGATACAAGAATGAAAGTGTTTGATTTTTTGGTGAACCAGGTTCCCACAGAGAATATTCCCAAGTTAATGGCAAAAACTCAAAGACGTACCAAATCGCACAACTGTAGAGCAGATGGCATGTGAACTTGGCATCATTGCAGACTTGCAATCAGCGGAATTAGCAATGAAAATGAAAAACATTACTGTTAGCTTTGATGCCACTAACCAGGAAGAGGTCCATATCAACAGCATTCACTTCACCACCAAAGAGGACACAAATGTTATTGCAGTTGATGAACTTCCTGGTGGCACTACCGATGATTATCACAACCACATTTGTGACTCTGTTGATCACCTGGCCTCTGTGTATGCTGACTTCCATGAAAAAGAATTTCAAGATTGCAGGACTGGAATCATTAACAATATTTCAAACACAATGACTGACAGGGTTGCTGTTAATCATTCCACCATTCAAAAACTTAGTGAGACATGGGGGAAATCTCTTAACGAGTTAAATTGCAACCTACACCCTCTGGATACCATAGCTTCCTCTTGTAGATCTGCATTGAATTCTTTGGAAACTCAAAAGGGACAATTGTATGGAAAGGACTGCATTGTTGGCAATGTTGTTTTGCAAATCAACGAATTCCGATATAAGGATGGGAAAGGGGATCCTAAGGGATTTACCACATTTCTACAGGATAATGGATTGCCAAAAGGACTCATTCCACGATATCGCGGGAATAGACTCCATATCCTTTTCCACATCTGTGGGAAATTAGTTGAGCATTACCAAACACTCCTTAATTTCTTCACTGTGGGAACAGTGTCATGTGGAGGGCTTCAGTCATCCTTCAGGACGGACTTCAAAAATGATGTTGCGGTACTCGAGATGCAGGTACTAGGCATATTAGGGAAAACACTCACAGGACCCTCAATGAAGAAATTTTACACAGCTGCTGATGTCCAGATTGACCATGTGGAGGCAATACAAATCGTTCGGAATATAATTGGAGAACTTAAGCTTTGCTCTGAAGATCCCATTTCGATTGTGTGGTTCAAGGTGATTTTTTTTTATCATGTTTTATTTCATTGGATGCTTGCTTTAGCCATTGTGGGGAAAAATGAGAATTAAGGGTGGACATCTTTTCATTTTCCGACTTTGATAATCCAAGACCTGTGGTCCCTTGGTGTCGCTTCAACTAACTCTTCCAAATTTTCTCACCTATGGTTAAAGTAATATTAAATTAAATAATCTGTAATTAGGTTATTCTTCTAGTACTTTTAATAACCTTTCCAATGATACCTTCCTTTTTGAAATCAGACTAAGATTAAGTAAGTTATGATGCTTGACAACATAACATCCTAAAAACTGGTCACAAGTCAATTTGTTGATTTCTATTGTTTTACATAGGTACTTAATGACTGTACTTAGCCTAAATAGGCAATAGGAATTTGCTTGTAACTTTCTTATTATTTGCCCCATTGTGATGATCGAGGGATCATTGGAAAGGTTTTTGTAAGACCATCATTTTGTAAGATCATTGTAATATTGACCCACTTTGATTTCTTTTTGTCACATATCTAGTTTTGGGGCTCTCGATAGGACATATTTAGGCGTGGCTGTGGCGCCATCTTGAGTAGCATTGCAGGCTACTGAGCCATCTTTTTTTTTTACCTTTCCATTACTGTTAAATATTGCAATTGAGATCATGATCCCTTATCAGAAATACATCTCAGCATCTCAAATACCTGTATTACACTTCAGGCAGCTAACATCAGAATATTTCTGTTGTAAAATGTTGAGAAATATGATAGCTAATGTTAGTTAGCTTAAGTTAACCTTAAAGCTAACATTACCGCGTCACATCTCCCACCAAAATTACTGTGGCCACTTTAAATAAAAACAATTTATAATGCCAGAAATTACATTTATTCTGCAATTTCATGTAGTGCACCTGTCACATATTGGTTCATTGTCATTTGGCTAACATTGCAAAAAGAAAAGTCGCCATGAAATTACTAAAAGGGTAAGTTTAACATTCGTTTGGTATATACATGCCAATCTTTTCACTTCAAACTGTCTAAACAAAACTTAATAGTAATGCACACAGCACAAAAGTACCGTAGAAGTCAATCTTACCTTATGCTTTGCCAATGCGTGAAAAGCGTATCCTCGCTGAAACTTGCAGGCATCCTAACCGTTTGTCTTTCCAAGGGGGGAGGAAGTGCGGATGCGCAGTGACGGAAAGTATACAGAGTCGACTAAAACTGAATGCGATTTAACACAACTTTATTTATTTAGTTCCCTGGAACATTAGAAGAAGAAAAAATAACTAAACTCATGTTTATAAGTTACCTGAACATTTATTAGGTATATTTGCTTTTTCAACTTATAGAATCTTCATTTCAGTTAACGATTTTACAGTGCAATATACACTTGCAATTGTAAGAAAAAAAAAAATCTAAGATCCAAGTTCAGAGCACACAAGTTTAATGATTCACTTGAGGAGATAAGTACAGGAATCAGAGTTGAAACACAAGTTCAACACCAATCCAGAACAAGATGAATACTAAGGGTCAGAAAGAATGCAGGACTTCAGAAACCGGAAGTCAACCAGAAGCACAACAAGCCAGCAGTTGAGTGACAAGTGGGCTCAATAGTCCATTATGAGGCACGTTGGTTTTATCTGCTGTAAGCTGTGTAAAAATTGTGCAACAGGTGTGATAAATATTCTCGTGAGGTGGGGCGTGGTCCAGCTAGACATGGCAGCAGGGACTGCGGAGTGAAGGCAGCTCTTACTGCAGTATTAGTGTTGTGTCTACATTGTAATAGGTCACCAAATGAACCAAGATGGAGGCAGAAGATTATATATAAAATCACCAATGTTTTACTGCGAAAACAGAGCAGGTGTACAGTGTCACATCACGTGTATGGTTCTTCTCTGGACTTGACTATCCACAAACCCCAGTGATAACAACAATAGCTACAGGAAGCCAGGTTGCCTAAAATACTGCTATACAGGGCATAATACATACCAGTCAGTCCATCAGAGACCAGCATCCATGACTTTCTTTATCTGGCTTTACGGTTGTGAGATAATATGGTTCCCTATATTCTGTCCTTCCCTGTTCCTCGTCTTGCCTTCAGCCCCATACAGAGCCTGGGGTCGTCACATCGTGCACTAACACAGGCGTCCATTGTTAGCATTAACCTAGCTTAGGTGGCAGTATCAGTACATTCTGTACTTTGGAGTTTTTCAATAAACATTGAGGGAATCATAACACATTGCCTCATTCTCATTTCCTCTCCTTTTATAAAATATCATAATATAATCTAGTCCTTGTAGATTATAATCTAGTCATTACTATTTTGCAAGTACAGTAAATCCCCAATGTAACAGACATGTTTAGATGAATAATCAGACTAACATTGCTGTATTTGACATTTAAAGGCAGGCTATACAACTCTGAAAAAACTAAGGGTACATAGCAACATTTTTAGTTTCACTCATTTTTTAATTCATAGGTGTGTGTCTGTGTAAAATATATATATATTTTTCTAAACTCCAACATGGTTCTTCTGTTGATCATTGATGAAGGACTTTTGCCTTGCATTATGAGACTTCAATCCTACGTCCAGAAGCCTGTTACAAACTTGCCCTAGCAGTGCACTTCACACCTGCACTTAGTGTTTCCCCATTACTTTTGAAGGTCACTTAAGGTCATCCTCCGATTTATGAGAAACCGTCAGATCAGTCATCTCTGACATTAGAAAGTCGCTTTCACCCTGTACCTGGCTTTTTTTCGTTGTTCCCAGTGTCTCCTGCTTCACATTGTTCTTGTGTACTGCGGTCTTAGAAATTCTGAGCCTAGAATTAACCTACTGCTCACTGTAGCCTTCTGCCAGCAGAACCAGGATAAAAACCAGGACTTAACAATGCAGATTCTTAAAAAATATGAAGTGGTCTCTTAATGTAATTGTAGCAAGAGTTATAGTGAAGGCTAACAACCCTGCACTGTATAACTCTGTGTTGTAGTGTTCAATATTGTAATCATTGCTGCATAGATGTTATGTAAGGTATTGCTGACTGCTTTACCCAATTGGACATTTGGATTTCTGTTAAATTAAAATTGGCACCTATACAATATTCAAGCTATAAAAACATTAAGAAAACAGACCTGAATGGAAATACTAAAAATATGTTTAAATACCTGTGTTATATGCAAGACTGCAAATATTTTATATGATACAATATTTACACAAGCAAAAGAAAATATAGCATTATTATTCAGCTAATAGTAAAATATTCGTATATGAACATTACCTTTTAATATTACTTACCTGGAAAGTACAGTTGTGTTCAAAATAATAGCAGTCCAACATCACTAACCTGATCAATCACTGTTTTTTGTAAAAATTATATTTCTACATGGCAGATAATTTACTAGTAGGTGTAGTAGAGTAATGGAAAAACAACAGACTCAACAGTCATGACATGCATGCTGCTGATTCTGTGTAATTGAATCATTCATTGAAAGGAGCGTGTTCAAAATAATAGCAGCGTGAAGTTCAATTAGTGAGGTAATTTGTTCTGTGAAAAACCAGGTGCCAATTGTGGGCCTTATTTAAGTAAGGAAGGCAGCAAATGTTGTACATGCGGTTATAGTGCATTTCTCTCTGAAATTCTGAGTAAAATGGGTTGTTCCAGACATTGTTCAGAAGAACAGCGTAGCTTGAATAAAAAGTTGATTGGAGAGGGGAAAACATATAAAGAAGTGCAGAAAATGATAGGCTGCACAGCTAAAATGATCGCAAGTGCTTTAAAATGGCAACCAAAACCTGAAAGATGTGGAAGAAAACGAAAAACTACCATTCGAATGGATCGAAGAATAGCCAAGATGGCAAAGACTCAGCCAATGATCAGCTCCAGGAAGATCAAAGAAGGGTAAAGTTACCTGTGAGTACTGTTACAATCAGATGATGCCTATGTGAAGCCAAGCTATCGGCAAGAAGCCCCCGCAAAATCCCATTGCTGAAAAAAAGACATGCTGAAGAGGTTACCATTTGCCAAAGAACACATTGACTGGCCTAAAGAGAAAAGGCGCAACATTTTGTGGGCTGGTGAAAGCAAGATTGTTCTTTTTGGGTCTCGTGGCCGCAGGCAGTTTGTCAAATGACCCCCAAACACTGAAATCAAGCCACAGTACACTGTGAAGACAGTGAAGCATGGTGGCACAAGCATCATGATATGGGGATGTTTCTCATACTACAGTACGGTGGCGGGCCTATTTATCACATACCAGGGATCATGGATCAGTTTGAATACCTCAAAATACTTGAAAAGGTCATGTCGCCTTATGCTGAGGAGGAAATGCTCTTGAAATGGGTCTTTCAACAAGTCAACAACCCCAAACACACCAATAAACGAGCAACATATTGGTTCCAGAGCAACAAGATTGATGTTATGGAATGGCCAGCCCAATCCACAGACCTTAATCCAATAGAAAACTCGTGGGGTGACATCAAAAATGCTGTTTCTCAGGCAAAACCAAGAAATGCAGAAGAACTGTAGAATGTAGTCCAATCATCGTGGGCTGGAATACCTATTCAAAGGTGCCAAAAGTTGGTTGACTCCCTACAACACAGATGTGCAGCAGTTCTGAGCAGCAGTGGTTATACAACTAAATATTAGTTCAATGATTCAAAGGAAAGCAAAATCTTAAAAACATTTTTCAGTTCTTGAATCTTTGAGTTTGTAAAGAAGACTGCAGACACTGATATTTTTTTGAACAGCTTAATATTCCCTTTCCTTCCCTTTCTGTAAAAGAATAACACAAATGTGATGAATGTCTCTTCTTGTTTTGATTTGGAATAGAATTTGAAGTGTTCCCAATGCATTTACTTGTATGGAAATAAAAACTATTATAAGGATTTTCTGCTTTATTCACTTTTTTAGACACACTGCTATTATTCTGAGCACAACTGTATGTATTCTCAAAAATCCAATTTGACATTTATCAGATTTATAGGGCCCAATTTCCCCATATTCAACATTCAAGAAAAATCTTGCTTTTTTAAAGTAAATGAGTTATTTGAAATATTCATATTCTATGTAAAACTCAAAAGTAACAGTTGAATTACATCAACATGTATGTGTTTCTAATGTATTTTTTAATCCATGCTCATGGTCCTGTCCAGGATAAGCATTTGGAAGATGGATGGATGGCATCTTTTATCTGTGTACTGTATTTTAACTGAATCTCAAAATGATTGTTTTTATTGTGTATTATCTATATGATCTACATTTATCAGTTCCATAAATGCAGCCATCTTTTTGAAAAGAGAGTTAAAACAGTGCTATAGAAATGCAAAAATGGTAAAAGTGAAATTAGTGTTATATACTGCTCTGTATTTTAGTCAAATGAATATCACTGCTGTACATAAATAATAAAGCATGAATGTTACAATGCAAAGACTCTCAAATGCATTGAAAAGTACCAGAAAACACATTGCAGAACTCCTTGACACTGGCTTCTTTCTGTGGTGTTTCTCGGCGTGAATAAGCACTTAAGCAATGAGTGTGTCCATTAAATAGTCTATGTGATGTTTTTCACACATAGTCACCAACTCTGTATCCATCACTGGCACCCGAGAAGCCGGAAGGAGAATGAAGGCGCTTATGGACAGTGGGGTGTTGATATGCCTGAGGTGCTCGCTGCACAACCACTGCAGAGGCTTGTGGGATGCGGGGTCTGCGTTCCAGGAATGACCCACTGCACAGACATAGTGAGGCCCCACCAGCAATACTCAGCAAGGCTGAGATAAAGCCCAGGTAGACAGCCTGCCCGATCTCGTACTTCATGATGCTGGGCAGCTGGGGGTTGTAGAATTGTTGGACAATGTCGTTAGTGGTCCAGGACACGGTGACCAGGCAGAGAAGGCCGGCGGCGATAAAGCCGATGCCACCGAAGACAGCCAGGGCGTTCTTGTTGCAGGAGTGTGGGGCCAAGCGGGTGCACTCCATGCCCACAGTGGCAACGGCAAGAGCCAGAATGGAGGCGACGCAGGAGATGATCATGAGTGCCCGCGCTGCCTGCAGGTCCAGGGGCAGTGCCAGCAGGGAGCAGTGGGTCTGGCACTGGTAAATGCCCGTGCTGTGCCACACACACTCCATCCACAGCCCCTTCATGTAACCTGTAGCCGTGATGATATTGGAGCCAATGTAAGCCCGCCGGCGCCACTGCGGTAGCAGTGTGGTGACCACCATTCCCAGCAGGCCCAGAAGACCCAGGAAGAACCCCAGCAGCTGCACTGCCATTTTGGCCATCCTTGACTAATTAACAGCTAAATGCAGAACTCCAGAAAAATAATCCCTTGTAAAATGTTTGTTTACTTGAATTTGCCGATTTCTCTCACCAGTCCTGTAAAATCTGCTGGGTGCAGAATCACTCTGCTGTGATATGTCCGATGTTGTGACCAGTCACGTAAAGTCCACTGGGTGCAAAATCACTCTGCTGTGATATCCCCGATGTTCTCCTTAAGCCTGGTTGACCGCTTCCATGACGGATATGAACGTCATTAACTCTCGCCTGTTTACTTTTCTTCTCCTGGGCAGGGACCGTTTCTCTGCAATTATCCCAAAAGCACTCCAGAGAGACACAAAAAATAATTGCTCGGTGATTCTTCAACTGAGGTACTTTTCCTGAGATACAGCTGTGAACACTGACACAAAACTTAACGTAGGCTTGTGAATGTATCATGAATTATGATGCATTTATTGCCCTATTGACTTAGTTTCAATGAGATGAAAGTTCACCTGTTAAAGTCAATAATTAACGACAAAGTGATTATGTGTTAAAAAAACAATGACAATGATCTGTACTTTCACTATCTCCAGTAACTCCCAGCTCATTCATGAAGCATCAATGTAGGCTCACACATGCACATATCACAGGGCTTAAATTCCAGGTGGCCTGAGACAAGGCCGAGCCTGGTACGAGAGGCAGACAT